>CAUYPK010142803.1:0-10070 GCA_963574355.1 Loris lydekkerianus
ATAGTAGTACCATATGACTCAGAAATTCCACTCCTTAGGAGAAATCCAAGGGAAATGACAATATATGTCTATACAAAAACGTGTAAAAAATGTTCATAGTGGCATTATTCATAATATTCAAAGATTGGAATGAACCCAAATGTTCATCAACTGATGAATGGATAAAGTATGTTATATCTAAACAGTGAAATAATATTCCCCAATAAAAAGAAAATAAATACTGATACATGCTACAATATAGATGAACTTTGAAAACATTAAGCTAAGTAAAAGAAACCAGTCACAAAGGGACATATATCTTATGATTCTACTTATCTAAAATGTCCAGAATGGCAACTCCATAGAGACAGAAAGTAGATTAGTGGATTTCTAGAACTGGCAGAGGTTTAAGGAGAAATGGGGAATGACTGGTATAGGGTTTCTTTGGGAAGTGATAAAAAACTTTCTAAAATTGATTGTGATGATGGTTGCACAACTCTATGAATGTACTAAAAACTATTGAATTATACATTTTAAGTGTGTGAATTCTATGGTGTCTGAGTTACAGCTCAATAAAGATGCTACTTTCAAAGAGAAAAAAAAATAAAAAAATAAAATAAAATGTGACATTTTCTCATTTTGGTTTGAGTTTCTTAGCCTGACTGCCATCCGACTTCCAGCTCATGCTAACTTTGCTTTACTTTGAAGGTTTTTAAGGTTTCTGTCCTCACTGAAATGCTCTCTACATTCTGACCTTATTTCTTTCCTGATTTCAGTGTTGAAATTTCACTGTTACTTATTTTGTTCTTACTTTATTTAGGCAGTTCTGACTATTTCTACCCTCTCCATTATCTTCAGTACTGACTAATGTGTCAAAAATGCAAAAAATATCTCAAAGTAGTTTTGATTTGCATTTCTCTGATGATTAAAGATGATGAGCTTTTTTTTTCCTTTATCTTTAATTCTCTTGGGCAATAACATGGGTCCCCAATGAGCTCTAGAGAGACTGAGTCATAGCAAAGGGGACGGGGGATCAAGTTTTAAAAAGCAAATTTGGTCACGCAGCATGTATATTGGTTGCCTCCTAAACTCTTAGGAATAGTCTTCATGGGTGCGTATTAAAGCCTCATGGCCACGGGCTCCAGCACAGTCATGACCGGGATCTGCCTTCCTCCTACCCTGGGCCCCAGGCCTCTGCCGCCAGGTCCCTGCTGGGCCACAAGAGCTCTTCCTCAGGCTCACACAGGGTCCTGGGGCTTACAGGGTCCTGGGGCTCTGACTCCACTCTGTATCTTCAGTAGATGCTACTCAGCAGGATACCCAGGGCCAAGCTGATCTGGCTGCCAGTCCAGAGCACTGTGACGACTGTGGCGCTGGAGTGATGAGATGCCTTTGAAACTGTCACTTCTTCATACAGCAATGTGGCAGCAAATCCTGGTGCATTTCCTTAGTAGGACAGATCCAGAGAATAAATTTGGCCCTTTCTTGAAAATGTCATCTGTGGACTGAATTTATGCTGAGACAGAGGTGGAGACACTGACCTTGGCCCTGGGTGGCCCCGCCTCCCTGTTCCTTGCTGGACCGTCTGAGGCAGCAGGACTCTGCCAATGACGGGCTTCCTCCCAGGCTGCTGCGCTGTAGTAATGCACCCTGGCATCAGCAGTGTCCTGTTTTACAGCAGTGGCTTTCACTACATTAAAAATTCCTGGCTTTTCAAGATGAGTGTTAATAGCAGGGACAATTAAGAGTGGCAGTTGTGGTTGCTGGAGATAATATCTCAGCAGAAACCAGAGGGGTCTTGTAATATGTCCTGTCAGCTGGCTACCCTGTCTCATTAAACCTTGGTGGGGCACATGTACCTGCCCACTGAGCTCTGTGCTCGATTACGGACAGATTTCCCTTGCAGCGTCTCTAACGCTACATTGTTCAATTACAAAATTTCTACTGTGTTGTTTTTTTTTGTAAAGCAATTTGGGGTAGTTCCCAGGGGTTACTAAGAACTTAGAGAAACACTTAGCAATGACTAAAAAATTTCCTTTAAGTCAACCTCGTAAGTGTTTTCTCTTTGAAGTTTTGGTTTAAAAATGATGAATACAGATAGGCACTGACAGCATACTACTGGCCGGGAATTCCTATTGACAGGCTCTGGAGCATCAATCAATATAATTTAAAATGATGTTAAAACAATGGCTGTGAAATCTGTTAATCAATACTGGATCACAGTAAATACGGATCCGCGTAGACCCCTTGGCAGAAGTCAGTCACAGCCAGCAAGGGCTAACTGTGCTTTAAATGCCCTTATGGAATAATAAGTATCCGTCTCCAGACATTTGAGCAAATGGAAAGAAAGGTCAAATATCTTTGCTTGGCTTTTGCAGCTAAAGGGCAAGTTACAAAATTCGTCTGTATTTTTTCTATCTAATTTTCTGAGAAAAAAAGAGACTCTCCACTTCAGTTTTGGGAATAACCGACTTTCTCTTACTTTGCCCACCTCCCACCCTGGGCCTCAGTGAAGAATTTTCTGTTTCAAGAAGTGAATTAGGAGGCTAATGGACGTAAGGAGTTCTGACATTATTAGTTTTCAGGGAAAGAACCCAGCAACAACCTGTAAAATACATTCTAATGGACCCAAATGGTGCTACCAATCCCGGAATGATGGTGCATGCTTGATGGCAGGGCAGAAACCATTTACACGTCAGGAAGTTTCAACAGAAAGTCCTGTCAATTTGTACTTCCCATGGCAAATTAATTATTTGGAAGAACAAGTCAAATTTATAAACATGTGATTATCACCTGCCCTGTTCCTTGTGTCTTCTGATTTTTAAACGGCCTACGGCGTTTCCTCAATATTACTAGCTATCATTGGCTCTTCAAAATACACCGCACAAAGATAGTAAGACAGTCTGCAATCTATTTATATATATATATTAATATTAGGAAAGCACCTGCTTGCATAGCTGAAATATAAATTTGGTAAGGTAATAACTATGCTACAGAGAAAGGGACAAGAGGCATGGGTTTCAGAGATGCCCAAAATTCATTCAGAACTGAGTTTCCACTGCAGGACTGACACACGGTTAGGCCGAGAGGATGCAAAAACAAGCAAAGATTTATGCTACGAGACCGTGAAAGTCGTCCGGACCAAAATGGAGTCACTATGTCAAACCCTCACAACGTGGGGCCAGAGGCCACGGGGAAGTCCTCACACACTAATCGGGGGTTAATCGACCTCCCAATTAATAGGAACTATCACAGAAGAGTTTGCCAAAACCACAACCCTGTGCAAAGTCTACCTCTATGAGGACGCCTGCCCAGCAACTGCCTGTTCTACTAACGGGCTGACTCTCCTTGTTATTAATCCTTGTAGCCAAGGAAAATTATTCCAAACCAACAAACATAACCTGCCTCGTTGTGCCTTCCTCTGCCTCTCTGAGATCCACCGTAGCACCCCTATCCTAACCGACCACCCCTTGTTATCCCTAAATACACACTTTCTTTGGGGCCTGTCTCTCTTTGTTATTTTAAGTTGACAAGAAGTTCACAGTCCAGTGGGCACATAAACAAATGTTCGATAAAGGCAGATGGACAAACTATTATGTGAAAAGTGACTGAAAAAAGAAATCACAGCACGCAAATGCTTTTCAAACGTCTTGCTTGACCTGGTTGGGGTAAGCACTGTATTTCAAATACTTTTGCCTGTTTCTGGCAAGCGTGTTGCTTTCCTCTGCTGCTGCCCTTCAGGTCCCCCCACGGCCCTCCTACTTTGGAGAGAGGGCTCTTGACACTTCTGTGTGTTTTGTCCTTTCTTAGTAATAACATCAACTCCATTGCACATTCTCCAAACTCCATCTCTTATGGATTGGGCCCCCTGACTCAGCTGCATCTTCACAGTGATTTTTTTGGCAAACTGTCACATACGTGGCTGTCACCTGAATCCCTGAAAGTGCCTGCTCACATTGGGAGGCAGTGCAGAGTGGCAGCACAGGGCTGGAGCTCTGCAGCAGGACTGGGGTTCAAAGCTGGGCCCCATCACATTTAACTGTGGATCCAGGGTACCTGGTTTGATTTCTGCCCCTTTGTTTCCTGTCACTGTGAGAATGTTATATCAGATGCCCCTGAGCATGCACAGTAATCTTGCCACCAGTGAATGGAACGCTGAGTAAACATCCTTTTCTCCCTCTGCCTTCTGACTCCTGTGTCCCCCCCACCTCTGCCAACACGCAGTTCACTTCTCGCCCTTCCAATCTGGCCCTTGTCACTTCCTCGGAGGCAGGCTCTGAGCCCCTAGCAGCCCGCCCTGTGCCTCCTTGGCACTTAACTCAGCTGCAACCTTAGGCAGATCAATGTCTGTCATCAATGTGAGCTCCGACAGCTCAGACCAGCTCTGCTCTCCAGCACTGTGGTCTCCCCTGTGCCTTGAATGACATTGCAAGGAATGTGTGCTGGGTGTACACATGCACCATTCTGGTGCCACAGAGATGGCTCTGCGGGAATGCGGCAAGGCCGTGATGTGAGGGGAGTGACACCCAGGGTGGGATTGGGGCTCTTTCCTGTTTCCTAGTGGTGCAGTTTTTATCTGCTTCCCGTACAGGTAACTAACTCCACGTGGTCCTGCTGGAAGACTGGAGGACCACCGTAAACTAACAGTTTCCAAACGACTTGTTCCAAGGACTTACACCTTTCTCCCCAGGAAACTGTGAGACAGCGGGACTAGACACCTCAGTGTCCTCCGCATGGAGAAGCCCCTCTACTGCACACCATGTTTATTTTCTGCAACTGTTTGCGTCACCCTGATATATATACACACACACATATATATGAAAGAAAAAACCATTTGTATTAATTCCAACTTATCTACGGAATTTCTTGGAGGTCCATGGTGTTTAAAACAATTTTAACCTTTGGCAGAATGGAGCCACTCTGAGAAAATTTCTGACGGTTTTGGCATTCATTTCTAGCTTAATTTATATTGTTTAAAGACTCCCAGTTTACCATGTTCACTTCACCCATCCCTAGCAATCTTTCAAGTCTCCAGACTTTAAAGTTACCAAGCCTGGGGCAGAAGTGCAGGACTCTAAGCCTTGACCACGAGAAAAGAACCATCCTGTGAGCAGGTGTGTTTGACGGTAAGGTTTCCCTGATGGTGCATTCAAGATGCAGACTTTTTTGGCTGGGGATGTTCTAGACAGGTTGGTCAGAAAGTGGGTTTAATTTAAAATTCAACAGAAAACAAAACTCAAACAAAGGATTGCTTTAAAAATTTGTTATTCCTCAACCCCCAAGTTCACAAAAGTGGTTTAAAAAATCATCTTTTGATAGAAGATGTAATAATAATAAAGAAATGATAACCTCCCCCTAAGCAAGTTAGCCAACTGCAACTCATCATCTGACGATATGCTGGGGGAGGGTTGCCCAATACCACAGAAACAGTGACTACATTGGAACCCGGATTCTCAGACCCCCTAAGGAAACATCTTTCTGCTATACCTATGTGTGAATCACAGATGATTAAACTTTTATCCTCAGCCTCCTCTCTGTATACAGAGACTCTGTGTTTCTTTTTAAAACATGCCTGTCTCAACTGTGAGAGCAATCACTCTGCAGGTGGCTAGGAGCAGTGATCTCAGGGCGCACTCACCAGCAAGGTTAAAATTATCTTTGTATTTGAGAGAAGCAGTGGTTTCTTTTATTTTGTTTCAAAAGGATGAGCTTGGGTAGGTATGTCCCTATTTCTTTAAAATAAAAGGGATTTGAGTTGTTAATGGTAAGACAGCAATTCCGTCCCCTCTGAGAAGAAATTTGTGGCCGAGGAGAAAGGCGTTCTTCTTAGGAAAAGAAAGACTGTCACCAAGCAGAATAAAAATACCAGAGGCAGCAATGTGACTTCTGACTTCAGCCTTCAATGCCCATCTGTTCAATACAAAGCAAAATTTCCCAAGATTTGATAGAAGTTTGCTTTGATGTTTAAGCAAAAACTTGGCAATGGTGAAAAGGGAGCAAAACTCAAGAAGCAGGCCCAGCGTGTGGGCCCAGCACCCTGTAGGCTACCTCTCCAGTGTCACAAATACCCCTCTGATGAACTGGCAGAGAGTTGTCTGAGTGCTGGTCCCACCTTCATAAGAATCCAGGTTTATTTTTAATGCCCCTTCCAATCAATTCTCTCTTTGATCCACTCCATTACTTTGAGAAAGAATTCGCATTTCACAGACACACAGACTAAGGCTCACAGAGCGGCCAGCTCAGCCCAGCAGGCAGCGAGGTCATGGCTGCCCTTTAAGTCTAGCTTCCCAGTCCCTCCCACCCCCCACCCCCCGATGACACTTGCCACTAAACCACTCGGTGGACTCCAAGCGCGGGCTGTGATGAAGTGGTGTGCTACAGGGAAGTAGCTCTGGGTTTGTAAAGGAGCCCCCAAGCCATAACTTTGTCATTTACTAGCTGTGTGCGACCTTGGATAGAATACTCACCCCGAATCTCAGTCGCCTCAACTGTGAAATGGTAACCACAGTGCTTTAGAGAGGAAAAGGGACAGACAGGAAACAGATTTGTGCCACAGGAAGTGCTAGGCAAACATATTGCTATTTGTATTACCATCACAGTGAACACATTAAGAAAAGCTGTTTGATTCCACTGGTAAAAAATCGTTTTTTAAAAAGCATGTTTTTTCTAGTTACAGAATGAAAACTGGTCAAGATCGTATGAATGTCAACCCATCACCATGGGGGGAAATTTTTAAAAATCATCATCTTTATAAAGGCAAATAAAAGAGAAAAATGTCATCAAAATAGCTGCATCTAGAATATCTCAGCAAACTTCACTTGTTTTATAGTTGTAGTTTTCTTAAGTACTGATTATTCTATTGTTTGGCCTCCCTCCCTTCCTTCCTTCCTTCCTTCCTTCCTTCCTTCCTTCCTTCCTTCCTTCCTTCCTTCCTTCCTTCCTTCCCTCCCTCCCTCCCTCCTTCCTTGACAGAGTCACCCTCAGTAGAATGCCATGGCGTCACGGCTCACAGCAACCTCCAACTCCTGGGCTTAAGCAGTTCTCTTGTCTCAGCCTCCAAAATAGCTGGGACTATAGGCGGCTGCCACAACGCCTGGCTATGTTTTTTGGTCGCAGTTGTCATTGTTGTTCAGCTGGCCCCGGCTGGGTTCGAACCTGCCAGCCTCGGTATATGTGGCCGGTGCCCTACCAACTGAGCTACGGGTGCTTCTGGGTGTATTTACTTTCTTATGATTATTTTGTAACCTGATTTTTCTGCACATCAAGACCACTAAGCACTTGGCAGTCCAAACTTTGAAAGGAAAATTGCATCAATTAAAATTTATTTTAAAAAGGAAAACAATCAATGAGGAAAAGCATAAAAAACAGTGAACATGGAAAAACCATGCAAATAATAGAAGAAACGGTTGTCTATGCTAATAAATAAAGTCTATGACATAAAGGATACACCATGTACCCCCACAAGGCAAGGGTAACTATGGCAACAATAAGAGATGCAATGCTCTCGGAGTGACTCAACCATCACACCTAATTGATATACTACACGTATCTCAGGTGTATTGTATAAACCTGTTTTCGTTTGGTACCAAAATATTTTATGTCCCTTATTTATGTAAAATTACTCATTTATAAAGCTATTCTTTTAATTTACAAAGATGCAAAAATTTTCTGTGCCTCCTAACTTACGTAACAGATCAGCGTGACTTAGCCCAGTGTACGAGGCCCAGCAACAGCTCTCATTTTCTATTTCTCAGTAATGAACTTCAGTTCAGACATCTAACATGATAACTATCCAAGGGTATAGGGGAGAATCATTGACATATATTCACGACATCGAATCCTGATCCCCCCTGCTCCTTAGACGTAGGCTCTTTGCTTTATTATTTTCTCTCCCAGCAATTTAATACAATATCAAAATAACACCGCAGGCTGGGGTAGCGAATGTCCTACCGCAGGACAATCTGACTGAAGGCTTTTAATAAAAGCAATTCCACTGCCTCATTCCCTTCATTGCTCCGGCATCTTGAACCTTCTTTCCTAAGCTTGGAAGAAGCCGGGAGCGCTTCCTGATTATCTGGATCTTTACGGCATGTGAAAAGGTTAGAAAACTTTTTATATGATGCAGGAATGTCCTCCCTCCCCAAACAGACTGTATCATGGTGTTTGTTTTAAAAGTCCACAGTACCTATAATCAAGGGTGAAAGTGTCTCATGCTATCAGTCTGTTGGAGAGATGCGAAGGTTTTCTCTCTTTAATCCCTGGTAGATTGAAGGTAAAGGCTCTTGCCTGTAGCCTGGGGAATATATCTTCAGTGGTGAAATTAGAGAGGAAGCCTGGCAGTGTTCTGGGAGAAATGATGACTAGAGGAGAGAACTGCTCGGCTTTCAGGGGCATCACCACACCCACCGACATCCACATCACCCTTACATGTTCAGAGCATCTGAGCAGGAAGTGCCCACACCCATCAAGGCCAAATGGCATGTGAACCTGACACCAGGGACAAGGCAAAGTTATCAGAGTTCCCCATCACCTCGCCTGGATGACAAGCCTAGTATCTAAGAATCTAGGAATTCCATTTTGGCGCAAGAAAAAGAATACTGTACAGTGTCGGAACGCAAAGCTGTAATTCTATTCCAAAAGTAAGACCTGTTTCTGTTGTTGCTGGACTGTTCACTCTCCCACAAGTCAGGGACCGCAGCCTAGCGACTGGTGGGGGATCATTATTCCACTCCAGGGTCTAAGGGACCAATTACTTATCCGGCCTGGAGAGCTCTGGAAAGGTAAAGCTGCGTTCTAACACAACCAGAGATGGTGTCAGTATAGAGAGGATGTGTCAGAGACAGATTCCAGCTCGAGCAGGTTATTTTTGGAAGACTCCGAGGAAGCTTCTGGCATGGCTGCCCACATGCCACCAGACTTGTTGCTGTGGAATTCAGTATTCAGAGTTGTCAGTCCCTTAAGCCTTACATCTAAAAATAAGTATCTACTTATTAAAGCAGATTTATTTTTACTCACATTTCTTCATTCTTGTGCTATAACTTTTATCCACATTTAAATTTTCAAAATATTTTGTCAATAATATTTATAATTCTTCAAAATCCATAACTATAAATTATGTCTCAATTCCAGCAAGAAAACTGGCTTTCTCCTTTTTATGTACTTCTGGAACTTGACAAGCAAAACCTCTGTATGAGAGGAAGGGCAAAGGGAATTTTTTTGAAGGATAATAGAGCATATTACATTTAAAAAAACAAGCTAAAAAAAAAACAATCCCTCACAAACAACAACCTCAAAGCCCAGGATATCCTAGAGAGGAGACCAAGTGGGGATCCCTTTGCTCAGTTCCAGAACATTCCTCTTGCTTAAATCCTTACTGGCTACTGTGATGACGGCTCTCAGCAGGCCTATGAGTGATGTTTTAGAGGATCTGGCAGGGAAACAAATTAATCACTGTAATCTCGGCACCTCCAAATCTCATCTCTAATTGCAACACCTCTAATCTCAGTGGTTCTCTAACTTAAGATAAATTTTTCTGGTATTTATTTATTTTTCAAGCACAGTAAAACTAATGACTATCCTTTTTAATGAGAAACTTTATCCTATCTCATAAGCTCTTATAATTAATATTTTATTTTATTTATTTATTTTTTATTAAATCATAGCTGTGTACATTAATGCAATCATGGGGTACTATGCGCTGGTTTCATATACAACTTGAAATACTTTCATCACACTGGTTAACATAGCTTTTCTGGCTTTTTCTTAGTTATTGTGTTAAAACATTTATATTCTACATTTAGTAAGTTTCATATGTACCCTTGTATGATGCACCATAGATGTGGTCCCACCAATTACCCTCCCTCCACCCATCCGCTCCCTCCCCTCCCCTCCCTTTCCCCTGTCCCCATATTCTTAGGTTACAATTGGGTTATAGCTTTCATAAGAAAGCTATAAATTAGTTTCATAGTAGGGCTGAGTATATTGGATACTTTTTCTTCCATTCTTGAGATACTTTACTAAGAAGAATATTTTCTTTCCAAACTTGTAATGACTGTGCCAGAAATCAAATATTCATGATAATCATCTTATTC
>CAUYPK010142805.1:0-34351 GCA_963574355.1 Loris lydekkerianus
ATACAAAAACTCAGGCCAGATATTTGCTGCATAGAAGAGTCACATCTTACCTTAAAAGATAAATATAGACACAGAGTGAAAGGATGGTCGTCCATATTTCAGGCAAATGGTAATCAGGGACTTAGGACACTGTGGCCAGGCTCTTTGTACATGTCTAGCCCAGGTGCCTTAATTCCCAGATTGAGTGCCTTTACCTGAAGCACTCAGGTATGTCAGTGGCTCTAAACCTTCCTAATGCCATGATGTATTTTCATAGGTACAAAGGGGTCGCGACCCACAAGTTGCAAATCATTGCCTTCTGTACAGGACCTTTTCATGTGCCGCTGCTGTAGAACTCCTTTGGGGGAAGGAAGGGAAACCTTGAGATCACTTCTCCCATTCTGAATCCCTACTCTTTGCTTTTCCACTCCTAGACTTGTCCATCACCATCCCCAAGTGCCGGGTTCACAAAACCACGCAATTATCCTCAAGTCAGCACTGCTTCTGCTGACTTTCCCCACTCACCATTCCATGCAGGGACCTGGGAGGAATTGTCCTAGGGAAGAAGAGTCAGTGCTTTCTCTTGTTTTAGCCTCTGGCTTATACCATGACTGAAATGATTAAGTTTATATTTATTTTTTTCATCCTTGGGAATTAGTGTACTATTATAGAAGAGTTTAACATTTATAGACAAAACCAGAAGTCTGTATTCTGAGCACTATTTATAGTGATAACAGAAAATGTTCTTCAATAATTCTGGAAATTTTAAGTCATTTTTTAAAAGTGAATGCAAACATTAAAATAAAAATAAATTGATAGATTTTAATGGCAAAATAAATACTAAAAATTGCATACTTAATAGTAAACATAGTAATTAAGGTTAGGGATTCTGAAGTGTGTCTATTTATCCTTATGACTTACTATTATGCAATATTTATCCAACAAACTTTTTCTTTTTTTTGAGACAGAGTCTTACTTCGTTGCCCTCAGTAGAGTACTGTGACATCACAGCTCACAGCAAACTCCAGCTCTTGCTTGGGTTCAGCTGATTCTATTGCCTCGGCCCTCTGAGTAGCTGGGACTACAGGCACCCACCACAACACCCGGCTATTGTTTTCTTGCAGTTTGGCCGGGGCCAGGTTCGAACCAGCCACCCTCAGTATATGGGGCCGGCACCCTACTTGCTGAGCCACAGGCACTGCCCTCTCCCACAAAATTTTAATGCATTTCTACAATGTAGAAATATTGGACAAATCAGAAAGTCAGTTTTTTAAAAAAATATCTATACATATTATGAGAGAATAAAAATAGTTTGATTTATCAGAGGGGTAAAACTTGCCAGCTATTCTGGAAGATTAGCAAAATGGAATATTCGAGCCTAGTGCCAAATAGTGAGTAGGATTTCACAGCTACCCTATAGGATAATAGCTATTCTAGGCTGGAAGGATGCTGAAAGAACAAGTTGATGTGACTGAAGTTTGAGTAACTGAAGGAGTTCAATAAAAGGCTAGTCAGAAAGTAGTTATTGGTCACAAAAGTTTTCATTTTTATTTTGTAATCATTGAAAAGAGACAAACTTTTTTTTTGTTGTTCAACTGGAAATATCATGGAATTCTTTAATTCTATAAATCAGGATACAGAAAGATTGTGTTTGAAGATTGTAATTCTCTATATCTGAATCCAGAAAGATGGGGGAAGAATATGGACTCAAGGATAGCTGGAAAAAAGTAACTTTGTGTTGTATTCAGGAGAATGCAGGAGAAAAATGCTCAAAGAATGTTTTACAAGAAGACACACAGGATTGGACAATTTATTCGATAGGCTGGAGAAAGAGAAGTGAAGAAGAATAAAGTATGACATAGAACTAAAGATTTTCATCTGGTTTTCTAGGAGGGCAGTGTTTCCTGTAAGAGAAGTAGGAGGAAAAAATGATGATCGTGAAATTCTTGAGTTAACTCATTATTTTATCAGGCCCTCTTCAATAATATCTTTCAATTTTAGTGCAAACTTCTTAACCTTCATGGCAGCCTTAGAGGTGCTATTAGAATGCTGCAGGAACATCTTCCTAACAGCATGGGCATCTGTACCTCAATAGCTTACATGTTCTTTTTAATACAGAAATAATTTATACAACAAATGAACAATTATTGACTAGCCAAACTATTTATAAAGTAATGTGCCATTCCAAACCCTACTTGAAGACTGTTTCCCAGAGCAGCAATCCAACCATTCTAGAATCTGTAAAAATCCTATAGAATATTGAATTATCTGCCATTTGTAGGCAGCCTGAGTAAATCTACCTGGAAATATCACTGTATTCCATGAAGATTCTTACAGACTTGTGGTATAAGTTTGTCAGATACTAGCCTTCTAGTTGATAAGTGTACACTTCTGCATTATAAAAGCTAGAAAGATCATTTCCCCCTCTTCCATCCCTGTACCTCCTTCCTCATTCAAAATCAGAAATTTTCTAAAACTATGATAAAAATGAAAGGGGGGGCTTTAATTGAATGTACACACTTTTATGTCTTTTCTCTATAGCTCCAAATGAAAGAGAAGCTTTAAAAAATCAAAATATATTGTACAATTACTGTATAAAGAATGCTTTTAATTATATTAGTCTCGTTTAAGGAAAAAATGCTATAAAAATGAACTTACATGAGCAAAGCTGAAAAAGAGCAGTTGATTTTATGCTAGATAAATGCAATTATCAGTTTTACACCCTGTTTAACACAGTTTGTGTTATATATAAAATATTTTTCTCAATCACAGTTTTTAATTATGTTCTGGCACATTCTGAAGGTTCTTGTTTATCTGTATCAAAGATAAGAGTGTATTAAGTTTGGAATCCAAGTCATGATAGTATCTCATTTTTGCACCAGAATGTGTATCACAGTCCAATTCACAATTCCAAAGACATGGCACCAACCTAAGTGACCATCATCGACTAACACATGGATAAAGAAAATACGTGTACTACATGGTATATACATGTACTATTCAATCACAAAAAGAAATACATTTTTTGCAGCATGAAGAGATATAATGAACATTGCAAACTAAGAAGGGGAAGGATGGGATGGAGTGAGGGATAAAAATCTACCTTTCAGATACGAAGAATACTATTTCAGCAATGTGTACACTCAAACCTCTGATTTCAGAGTAGTAAAATTCAGTGAAAATGTTTTTTTTTTTTTTTTTTACCAAGTCTGCACCTTTTTCTTGAAGATATCCATGTAACAAAAAACACTTGTAACCCTGAAATTTTTTGAAATAAAAAATGAAATATATTTTTTAATTTATATTTTAA
Source organism: Loris lydekkerianus (assembly GCA_963574355.1). Classification (NCBI taxonomy): domain Eukaryota; kingdom Metazoa; phylum Chordata; class Mammalia; order Primates; family Lorisidae; genus Loris; species Loris lydekkerianus. The sequence continues at coordinate 3,290 of CAUYPK010142805.1, forward strand.
AATCTGCTCATAATTTTATCTTTCTTGTACAATTAAGTACTAAATAGGATATTTTTATTCCATTCCTTAAGACAACTTTCAAGGGAAAAGTGTATTTTGTATTTTCAAATGAAAATTGTTTAAATTGTAAAATTCTACATTCAAATACTAGGTTGTAATTATGCACCACCTAATAACTTTTCACTTAAGAATGGACCACATAAGTGATAGTGGTTCCACATTTTTATTGTACCTTTTATATGTTTAGACACACAAATACTTACCATTGTTTTATAATTGCCAACAGTGTTCCATACAGACACATGCTGTACAAGTTTAGGGCCTATGAGCAACAGGCAGTACCATATTCCTACGTGTATTAGTAGGCTATCCCATCTTGGTTTGTGAAAGTACAGTCATGTGTCACTTAATGATGAGGCTACATTCTGAAAAAGGAGTTATTAAGTAATTTCATCAATGTGTGAATATCATAATACTTGAATGACTGTACACATTTATAATGCAGTTATGCACATTATCTGATGATATCTGTCTCCCCGAAATCAATGATTCTGTTTATGCATCATCTTTGGGGTGGGGGTCAATTTGGCACACTGTTAATACATACTCAATTTGCAGTCAACGGAATTTCTCAGTATCTTAAAATTCTTAAATTATAAAGAAATTAATTTATTTTTAGTCCAAAGCTCCTTTACACTTTATTTTATCTATCTTTGTCTCTGTCCTTCCTCTCCTCTCTTCTGTTTCTCTCTTTCCCTCTCCCTTTCTCTCTCTGTCTCTCTCTCTCAACTTTGTCTCTTTTTCACATTGCAGAAGTATGTAATTTTATGTAATTTATGTCCTTGCTGAGAAGTTGATCCATAGTCTACAGAACAGGAACTGCGGCTCATAGCTAAAGACTGATGTTAGCTTTAAATCAGTTAATATTTGAACATTTTAGTGCTATGAATACATCCATCAAAAATTATTCAACCTAAACCATTTCTTTTCCAAATAGACATACTGAATTAATTTTAACTGTACTAAAGACAGCTAAATGAACTATACTGATGTACATACTGTCACCATGAAAAAAGAATCTGAGCTCATTTTGTCTGTTTTAGTGCTTCCCACTGCTACCTTTTCCAAATATTCAAAAATTTGTACAATTTTGAAAATGGACAAATTTCTCAATCTAGTTTATCTTTCATCATTTATTTTCCAGAGTAAAAATATTTTTTCATTTCTCATCTTTGGCCTCTTCTTTTCAATAACTGTAAATCATCAGTAACTTCTTCCCTTCTTGAAAAACATGAATGAAATGGACTATTTATACCAGCCCTGAAGGTAGGCAGTTACAACTAAAATTTTGTAAACAGAAGTTCAGAAATCACAAATGGGTTTCACTATTCACTTTTGCCCCTTCAAATTTGTCTCCTTGCCCCACTATCTTTGCCTGTTTTTACTATTAATTCATTACACATACTTCATTCTACCTGTTTCTGCATCTTATTTCTACTTTAGAATTAACCTTCCATTGTGGCTATTTTTCTGATTTTACCTATTTCCACATTATTTCCTCTCTGTATTAATTTAGGTCACAGTAAATGAATATATTTATTAAATGTAGCAAAGCAAGCCATCAATCTGGGCTTCCCCCTTTTCCACTGTTTATACATTGTATCCTAAAAGGTATTAAATTCAGCGTATTCCATCTGGAAGAGAAATATTGTACTATGTAGTGGATTAATTCTGATAAAAGATAGAAAAATGTCTCACATAGTATTATGATGTAAATAATATGTAAATTACTTCTTCATAACTGTAAAATGTGTATAAAATACTCCAAAAGTATTTTAGAGGTATATTTTCAATTTTTGTTTCAATTGATTTATATGTCTTATTTAGGTTTACTGATTTTTTCTTACATTCCATGAATTTCGCTGATATATTCATTCAAATACAACTAAAGATATATGTTTAAAAAAGAACAAATAATTCATCATTTCACTTTGTCTATGACAAAGGCAAAGTTATACAAGAAAGCACCTTACATCAAATAATTAAATGTTCAATTAATTTAACGAATGCAATAGCATATGTGAAATTATAATAAATGTAATACTAATGAGAATATCACTGTGATTAATTCTATAGTAAATTTAAAAAGAATTAATAACTATTGTCACATTATTTTAAAGTTCCATTTTTATATAATACAAACATTAAAATTGCTAGAAATTTTACTTCATTTTATGTCAAAAAGTTATAGTTAGTTAAAATAAGTATTCTTTCCTTTTTAAGTTAATCTTGGTACTATTAATGATTAAAATCATTTTTTATTCATGTGAGTAAAAATGGAATATCTAATTTGTTAACAATCACAGTTAATGTAGATGTAAATTACAAACCATTATCTATTTTTCCTCTAGTTTCTTTGCATTATAATCGTGGTATTCTACTTCATAGATTTCTTTGTTTTTCTCAAGCATGTTTATATGCTAATCTTGAGGAAAGGAAGACTTACAGACAAATTAAGAACATTTATTTCATTATTTATTCCTGAATAAATATTTTTATTCAGACTTCATTCCTTAGAGAGTAATCAATGATCTCAAACGTTTCTGTGCCTGTAACTAAGAAGGATGCAAAATATTTTAAGGGAAGATCTTTTCTTTCCATAAACAGTAATATATTTTTGTTATAAACATAAACAGCAAGAAATCTTTGGCATCTTATCACTTGGGTGAGTCTACTTTCAAGTTGCTGGCAAGAGTCCCTGTGTATGCCAGTCCTCCTCTTGTTCATCTTTTTGACACTCTTTTAACACTAATCAGTGTCTGCCTTTGTAAAATTCATTAAATGTCCAACCTGGATAACCCACATATCATGCCTCAATCAAGAAGGTGGTACCCAGCAAGCAACCATATGTATTATTAAATAAAAATTATTTCATACTTCCAAGTTTTCTTTGTAGCTTTTCTACAATGATCTTATTTTTATAAATATCTCTCATTTCCACAAAGAGATGACCTGGTAAGCAACCCAGAAGGTGTGTAATTTTTTTTTTTTTGCAGTTTTTGGCCCGGGGTTGGGTTTGAACCCATCACCTCCAGCATATGGGGCTGCAGCCCTACTCCTTTGAGCCACAGGCACCGCTTTTTTTTTTTTTTTTGGAGTGTAATTTTTTTTAGGAATACATTGTCCTCAGATACTGAAAAATTGTTCTGCATAAACAACTATAAGAAGAGTGATATTCTTCTCTTACTATTTGTAGATATAAATTGGAAAAACATTCTGAAATCCAAATACTTTCACCTCCTGACCTTTAAGTACTATTTCATTATTCAGAAATTATGATTTTTATTCTCTTGAAATGTAAATACTTTTGATATTATTGTCATTCTAGATTAAAACAAAACTTTATAACAAATTATGTACATTGTGGTTTAAGGATAGTGTATTATTATTATCATAAGTTTTAATTGGGAACTGAGATATAGTTAGACTAATTTTCCTGTGCTTAAGTATGTCTGTTCCAGTTTGATATATCATAATGTCAGATATACAGTTCTTAGTATTAAATTCATCCTAAGCCTTCCCAAATTTTAAGAGGAAAAATCTTTTTGAATAGGATTATTAGCAAAGACTTTATGGATATATATTGTGTGGATATATGTACATATATATATTGTTTTATATATAAATATTTCACATATGATGTATATATAATTTTGAAATAATAGAAATATTCACTTTTATTTAGAAAATATGTGAATTGGATTAATATAACTAAAGAAAATAAAGATAACTTACTTTTTTGTCAACAATGATTATCACTCTCAATATTCATATTGTATGTTGCAAGCATTATTTTAACATAGAATGAATATATCCCATGTTGAATAGGATGCAACATGATTTTTTGATAGCTATGCATTTTTTCCAAGTATACAAAAATGTTTAATGCATTTCCTGTTGTCAATCACTTGTTCTTTTAAACCAAGTTATGATGAATAAATTTGGTACATACATTTTTGCATTTATGTCTAATTAAGTTTTGTGAAAAAAGTAAAAATGAAACTGTATAATTTTCTGAAAACTTTGAAAAGTTTTAGAGATATTGTCAAATTTCCTTTCAGTGAAGTTATAACAATTTGTATTGATACCAGTAGTATGTAGTCTTGTTTGCACCCTTGATAAGTAAATAATGATTAGAATTATTTTGAAATTGCTAAATGATCCAACCTAATTTTATGTATGATAAATTGATATAATCATTTTTCATAACTGAAAATTGTATAGAAATTTATAGTGTTTGGTGGAGTTTAATCCAGTGGGTACAAATTGTCACTAATATCTGATTTTCATTCCTTTGATTAATGGTGACACAGTTGAAATTGTCTTCAACTTGGTTCTTTACCGTATGTTCCCCAAAACGCCTACAGCATTCATAAGTATATCAATTAAGGAAAATAATTGATATACTTTGTTTTTGTTTTTCTCCTGTTCATTTCTAGATTGCCTAGAATGATTGAAAATCACGGACTGGCTCAATACAGTTAGGTGTGCTCCACTCCCGTAAATGAGGTAGAGATTACTTAATATAACACAGATTACTAAATGAAGACTTCAAGTTCTTGGGACACATAAAAGAAGGAAAATAATGTAAAAAGGCAAAAAAAACTATTAATTTAATTTTTCATTTGCATTTTGTATATATTCCTATGTCTTTGGCAAATTATTACTTTTATTTTCAGTTGTATTTTCCTGTGAGATTAAAGTTAAAGCTTATATGAATTAGTGAAAATGTTATTATATGCTATGATAATATATGCTGGTAAATACATACACACACACATAAGACATATAGACAAACATACTCCAGAAATATTTCAGGTTCCCTTCTAGACCACTGCAGTAAACTGAATATTGCAAAAAAAAAAAAAAAAAAAAGCACATCACACAATACTTTTAGCTTCCCAATGCATATAAAAGTTATGTTTAGTTTACAGTCCCACTAGCAGCGTAAAAATGTTCCCTCCTTTCTACATCTGCAGCTTTGAGATTTTGTGATGTGGATTATTCTCACTGGGGTTAGGTGATATCTCATTTAGCATAGATTTGCACTTCTATGCTGATCAGGGATAAGCATTTTTTCAAATGTTTGTTAGCCATCAGAGAAGGTTCTGTTCATATCTTTTGCCCAGTGGTTGATCACTCTTTTTATTGATTATTTGAGCTTTCTGTAAATTCTAGTTATCAATCCTTTGTCAAATTTATACCCTGAAAATAATCTTTTCCATTCTGAAAGTTGTCTTTTTGCTTTATTTGATATGTCCTTAGCCATGCAGTAGCTTTTCAGCTTAGTTAAGTCCCGTTTGTTTGTTTTTATTATTGTTGTGATGGCTTCTGAAGTCTTTGTCATAAAATCTTTGCATAGTCCAACATCATCAAGAATTTTTTTCCACATTTCTTTTAAGATTATAATTTTGTGTCTTAGATTTAAATCTTTTAAGTGGTGAAAGGTGTAGGTCTGGGTTCAATCTATACATGTGGTTCTCCAGTTCTCATGGCACCATTTGTGAATAGAGATTTTTTTCCCCACAGTATACTTTTGTTTGGTTTATCCAAGATCAGATGGCAAGTAGAGACTGGTTTCATCTCTTCTTTATTTTATTTATTTATTTATTTTTAGTTTTTTCTATGTCTATGTCTTTGTGCCAATACCATTCTGTTTTGATTACTGTGGACTTGTACTATAACCTGAAGACTGGTAGGGTGATGCCTCCAGCTTTGTTTTTATTACTAAAAACAGCCTTGGCTATACATGTTTTTTTATGATTCCATACCAAATGAAGTACTATTTTTTTCTGGTTCTTCAATGTTGTTTATTGCAATTCAATTTACAATCGTGAACTGTAGAAACAACCTAAAGGCCCGCCAACTGAGAAATGGATTAAAAGCTGTGATATATGTATACCATGGAATATTATTCACCCATTTAAAACGATGGAGACTTTACAACTTTTGTTTTAACCTGGATGAAGTTGGAGTACATTCTTCTTTTTATTACAAGAATGAAGAATCAAGACTCCATTAGTACTCAATTCTAATGGGAAACCAGTAGACAATCTATACATACCCACATAAGAGAAAAATTCAAATCAATTCAAGGTAGGGGGTAGGAAAACGAGGGAGTAAGGAGGGGAAAGGAGTGGGATGAGTGTGTTCCCACTTCAGGGGCACAACATGACAGTGTATGGCACATCTGTTGCAAGTGGGACACAATTTTAAGTGGGATTTTACCTAATAAATGCAGTGTAACCTAATTCTTTATATTCTAAATTAACCTAAAATAATAAAAAAACTAAAAAGTAAAATAAAATAAAAACTTATATTATTAAAAAATATGTTTACACTGTAATGTATTTTATTAAGTATACAATATATTTATATCTCAAAATGCACATAACTTAATTAAAATACATTATTTAAAAATAATTGCTGACAATTAACTGAGCCTTCAATGAGTCATAATATTTTATTTGGAGGAAGGTCTTGCTTCAGTGTTAATGGCTTCTGACTGATCAGGGTAGTGTTTGTTGAAGGTTAGGGTGACTATGCAAATTCTTAAAATAAGGCAACAGGAAAGTTCACCACATTAGTTGTTCCTTTATCATCTGATGCTATTGGATAGTATTTTACTTTTTGCAAAATCAGTGTTAATCCTTTCGAATAATACCACCATTTTATTAAGTTTTTATAATATTCTAACTCTTTTGTGATAGCAACAATATTCACAGCATATTCACAAAAAGTATATTCCATCTCAAGAAATCAAGCTCTTGGTTTATCCATAAGCAACAACTCCTTTTCTGTTAAAATTTTATCATGATATTGTAACAATTTATTCTTATATTTAGGCTAGAATTCTAGTTCTAGTTCTTTTGCTATTTTTCACATTTGCAGTTACTTTCTCCACTGAAGTCTTGAACTCACCAAAGTCATCCATGTGGGTTTGAATCAACTTTTCCCAATTCCTATTGTTGTGGGTATGTTGACCTCCTTGCATGGACCACTAATGCTCTTAATAACATGTAGAATGTGCCCTTGCATTGTGCACATTATTAAGAGTAGAGTTTAAATGTCTTACTATAACAAATAAGTAAGTGAAGTGATGGTTATGTTAATCAGTTTGATGCAAGTATTCCACATTGTATATCAAATCAGTACATTGTACCCCATAAATGCATTAATGTACACAGTTATGATTTAATAAACAAATAACATGTAGAATTGTGAATATTTTTCAGAAGGTTTTCCACTGACTTGGCTTAGATTCTTCCAAGAAATTACCTACAGCTGTGGACTTAAAAAAATGTATTTGGTATACTATAAGACTCGAAAGACAAAATTATTCTTTGATCTATTGACTATAGCATGAAGAATGTGTCAACAGGCATGAAAACAACATTAATCTCTTTGTACATCTCTATGAGAATTCTAGGGTGATGGGGTGCCTTGTTAATGAGCAGTGGTATTTTGAAAGAAAACTGTTTTCTGAGTAGATGTGCCATAATTCTTCAAGGCTTTATGATTTTCATAGTGATGGTTGAGGACTGGCTTCAACATGAAGTCACCATATGCTTTAGCCCTTAATAAGAGAGTCAACCTGTCCTTTGAATATTTTAAGGCAGATATTGACATTTCTTTTCCAGCTATGAAAATCCTACAGTAGGCTTTCTCAACTACATGGAAAATCTGTTGGTTAGCATAATTATTTTCATCTATTGTCTTAATGAGAGCTTCTAAATAACTTGCTGCTGCATTTATATTATCACTTGCATTATACGTTTTGAAGGTAGCTTCTTTCCTTTAACCTTATAAAGCAAATTTATTCTAAATAACTTGCTGCTGCATTTTATTATCACTTGCATAATACATTTTGAAGGTAGCTTCTTTTCTTTAACCTCATGAAGCAAATTTTCTCTTCAATTTTTTGAAGAGCTTCCTTAAACTTAAAGAGTTAGGACCTTACTCTGGGTTAGGTTTTGGTTTAAGTGAATGTTGTGGCTACTTTAATCTTTTATTCAGAACACTAAATCACTAACTCTTTCTCCAGAACAGTAATAAAACTGTTGTACTTTCTTAGCATCCCTATGTTCACTGGACTAGCACTTTTAAATCTTTCACAAACATTTTCCTTTGCATTCACATCTTGGGTAATTGTTTAGCACAAGAAGGTTAGCTTTGGGTCTATCTTAGCTTTTTTGGGTCTATCTTGGCTTTTGATTTAAAAAAGAAAATGTGTGTGTATGCATGTGTGTGTGTAAATATATATATATATATAAATATGTGTGTGTGTGTTCATATTGCTAGAAAATATGTGTGTTTGTATAAATTTACAAATTTTACAAAATAAAATATATGATAATAATTAATTTAAAAAGCTTATATGTTGGCTCAGTGCCCATAGACAGTGATTACAGCCCCAGCCACATATACTGAGACTGGCAGGTTTCAACTCGGCCCTAGGTTCAAGAAGGTTAAACAACAATGACAACTATAACAAAAGATAACTGGATGTTGTGGTAGGTGCCCATAGTCCTAGCTACTTGGGAGGCTGAGGCAAGAGAATTGCTTACACCCAAGAGTTTGAGGTTGCTGTGAGCTGTGACGTAACAACACTCTACCAAGGGTGACATAGTGAGACTCCATCTCAAAATAAATAAATACATACATACATACATACATAAACAAATAATAAAAAGCTTATATAAATTATAATACCTATCCTTCTTCTAGCAATGAGTAAGAATACATGAAGCTGGTAAGTGACATAAATGTTTTAAAAGAACACTTAAAACTATGATATTTTTGATGATATATGAATGGTCAAAATGTTATTCTTAAATTAATACAGGCTAAAAAATAAATTAAATCATTACTATTTATACTTAGTATTTATAAATACTATGTATAAATATTTATATTTACATAGTATAAATACTTACCAGGCAGCAAAACAAATGAAAAAAAGAAACATAACAACACACTGATGATCAGCTTGGAGGGAAGGTAATACAAAAAATAGAATGAAAACCAGAAGATATAAGGAAAAGAAAATAATTCAGTTATTGCAGTAAATCAAATTAATTCATTGTTTTAAAAGTACTCTTTTGATAGTTTAAATGTTTAAAACTCTAAATTTATCCTGGTTAAAAATAATAATTAAATATAACTGTATAGAAAGTTTAACAAATACATGTCAATGAAAATCACCTGTATTATTAGTAAATTACTATTTGCTCTGATTTGACCACCACACAACGTATACATGCATTGCACCTGTACAACATAAATTGATACAAATGAAAAAGAAATTTCTTTCTGAAGACAAAATTGGGAAATGTAAGTGCATAAAGAATTTTAATTTCAGAATAACTTCCATTAGAGGAGCTCAAAGAATTTTTCAGAAAAAAATTTAGATGAATCTAATTCCTCCTTTTAACTCTAAGGAAACTATCACTGAAACAACACCAATAGTAGTGATGGTTTACAAGCAAGTAGAATGAGATCTAATTGAACCTAAGGGGAACACCATGTTGCTATATTTGAAGCAGTGTCACAGTAGTGGCTGTATCATGAGCTTTCATAGTCCCTTACAAAAGCAGTACATCAAGGAGACATTATTTAGATAATTCTCTTCTAGCCAGAAAAACCACAAACGAATAAAGTATCTACATGCTGAAAATCGTGTACTTTACTTTACCAAACAGAGCATTACTAGTCATAAAAATTGCTTAATGAATTCAGAATAAAGAACTATATTTGGATGATTACACTAAAATAAAATTCTTTAGGAAAATAGCTTTGCATTTTACTTACTTCATTGAACATGATTATGATTTAATACCTCATGGCATCTAGACAGTAAGAAAACACAAAGGAAGAATTAATAGAACCACCATTGCCAAATAAAAAAGTTGTGAACAATCATCAATATATACAATACTGAAACTTGATTTTAGATCAGAGTTATTTAGAACTTTTAAGCTATGAAATTATTAAAAGGCAATGAATTTGACATAATCCTTCAGCACTACTTCTGAGAAAATTCATACACAATTCATGCTATTATTATGAAATTATGAGATATTATTTAAAGTGAGTTAAAAAATTTAGGACATTTTGGAGAGTTTTTTCTAAGAAATCAAATAACTATGATATATAAAAATAAGATCACTGAATGGAATTGCAATAATGGTTTTATTTCCATTACAAGGGACTCTATGAGTGCTTTCAGATTCACAAAAGTTAAGAAGTAATTTTGATTACTATATCTTTTCAAATAATTGATAAGACATTCTATGAATTTTTGCATTCTCGTAAAACTATTTCTTCATCTGTACTGAGCTCACTTTTGTAGGCTTAATCAGCTTCTTCAGGACTGGAGAACCTTCTTCTGTACATGTGAGTTTTGACTGTAAGAAACAGGAAATAATCACACAGAGAAGATCAGACTTGTAGGATGGATGACTCACAGGTTTAAAATCGGTAGACTATGAGAACTGAATGGTGATATTGGCTGTGTGGGCAGGTGTATTGTCACAGTGCAAGATGGTCTCCCACAGTCTTGTCTTTGGCCATTTCTAAAGCTTCTGGAAAACTTTTTCTAGGCATACTGTTGTGTACCACTGAGCAATAACAATCCTTTGTTCCTAGATGAGCAATTGCAATATGAGCACTTTTGGAGAAGAAAGATGGCATACATCAGGGCTACTTCACTTATGGGTAGATTTCCATCAGGAAAAATCCACATCGTTGACTAACACTTAGTCTCTCAATCAAACTAGTAAATCCAGGTTTCATCAGCTGTAACAGTGTCAGAAAGTCATGTCAACTTGCTTCCATGGAATCTGACCAGCATCTCTTCCCACCGTTCAACATGGATGGGTTTTTCTCATCTGTCAATGTCTGAGGCACCTATTGGGATGAAACTTTTATGACTCAAAGATAATCATGCAGGATTTCTTTTTTTTCTTTTTTTTTTTTGTGACAGAGTTTTACTTTGTCACCCTGGGTAGAGTGCTGTGGTGTTACCACTCACAGCAACCACAAACTCTTGGGCTTAAACGACTCTTGCCTCAACCTCCCAATTAACTGGGACTACAGGCACCCACCACAACACTCAGCTATTTTTTTGTTGCAGTTGTCTCTCTTCTATTAGATTTTCTATAACAGACAATTACTGCAAAAATAGTTTATATAATTTTAAAAGCTTAATGTAGCTTGATTTCTAAGTTTACGTAATATATTATAATAGCATATAATTTAGAGTCTATACCAACCTTTTTAAAATTTGTGAATATGTAAAGGTATAGAATTAACTGAGTGAAACCTGAAAGGATAATGCAACTTTTCTACTAAATAAAGCAATTAAAAACTATATATGAATAAGTTTTTTTCCCTGTATTTTGCCAGCAGGTTTTGGTTTTGTTTCTAGGCAATTACATTTTGTTTTATCTCAAGATTCTGAAACACTGAGAGAGAAGACAGACCTGGGGAAAATTTTAAATCTAAAGTATTACTTATGTACCTGACACTTTTATCCCTTAACAGAAGAGCTAAGTTTAGATAGAATAATCTTGGAATATTCAATTAGAGCCATATATTACACCGACAATTCATGTTGGAATTCTACCACTGTGTAGCCAGGGGAAAATAATCAGAGAACTTCAGAAACTAAAAGAAAACATAACATTGTTTTTATTAAGTCATATTATTCCTACGAGATAAGTCTTTCAAAATAGTGAAGATTGAGCCCACAGTACGATGCCTCCTTTTCTTCTCCCTAAATTTTCATTGGTCCTTCATTACACTGTGTGTGATCTGACAATCATGTCTTGGATTAAAACCACCTAAACTGGCCATATTCTTGCTTTGATTTTAGAATTGTTTAGTCAGGGTTGCAGAAAAATGTACAAAATGCATTCTACATAAAATTTGAGAAATAAAGTTTCAGTGAGTAATAACATCTATTGTTAGCAGATTTATCAATTAATGGGTAATTGGATTAACAAGTAATTCTTGTTTCTTACTTTAGATCAGGCAATGCATATACATTTTTTCATTTAATCATGTCAGTAATTGTGTTTGGTACTACTGTCATAAATATGAGTTGTCATTTATATTTTGAATTAAGTGAACAAATTTTAGCATTTCCAGTTTTGTGAATATAATCAACTATTTTACTATAAAGCTCATAATCACTGCGTCACAAAATTTAGGTAAGCAGTAGCTAACAAAGAATAAAATAATATATTTAAATTATCATATATCCAGTCAATGGATTGCATAAAAATAACCACTGAAACAATATTGCTATTCCCAGAGGCTACAATGTGGTAAGACATATGCAAGCAAAATATTTTGAAATTAAATTGAGTGTAAAAGCAAGTTAGCTACTAGCACATAATGACAGTACATGAACAAGATATATAAAGTTAGATTTTTTTTCTTTGTACTTTTGTTATAAAAATCTGAATATAATGGCTCAGCGCCTGTGGTTTAGTCGGCTAAGGTGCCAGCCACATACACCTGAGCTGGTGGGTTCAAATCCAGACTGGGCCCACCAAACAACAATGATTGCTGCAACCAAAAAACAGCCAGACATTGTAGTGGGCACCTGTAGTCCCAGCTACTTGGGAGGCAGAGGCAGAAGAATCGCTTGAGCCCAGGAGATGGAGGTTGCTGTGAACTGTGATGCCATGGCAATCTACCCAGGGTGACAGCTTGAGGCTCTGTCTAAAAAAAAAAAAAATTAAGTATAAGATTGGACAATGATACTTAAACTATGGACTGATAATAGACTAACTCATAAATATGTAGATCTTTTCAGAATTCTGGTTGCTTTTCCCTATACAAAACTACATTGTGATTTAACAAGGGTATTATAATTAACTTAATATCATCCTGTACATTATTGAAGTATATAAGATTCACTGTGATTACATTTAGATATTTGGTAACTGTCTTTTGGTAACTAGAGTTTAAGGTAAAAAAATAAATATAAGAATGTATCTCAAAAAGGTTGACCATTTACATCTAATGCCTTTTCCTATGAAATGCATTAAATTACAGTCTTGTAAAACCATGTTACCCCAACAAGTATTCAAGAAGGGTACAGTACAATGTGTCTTTCATGAATAACTCTCCAAATTTTTCTCTCAATGTTTTAGCTTAAGTAGATTTTGGTAAGTTAAGAATTATATAAATTATTTTTTATAGTAATTTATGAAGTCTAAGCAAAACATTACACGTATCTCTAAACTAAAAGAGAGATCACAGTAAAAAAGAAAAAATAGCATGAGAAATCATCATTAGAATTTAGGAATGAATAGCATCTCATATTTTTTGTTATCATTGGAAAAAAGATAATGAAAACCTATTCATTATGAATAAATAATAGATAAATCAGCTAAACTAATTATTGAAAATTTATCTACATTTTATTATAGTATAATGTATAACAATAATAAAATTACCTTAAACCACAATCTTTATTATTCTTAGCTGTGTAAGAAAACAAAAAAAAATTTCAAGAATCACCAAAATATATCATCTTTACCATTTGAGTCTTCAAAAGGAAAAATGACAAATGTATAAAATAGCTTAAAATTGACCAATATCTTATTTTTTAGGTGTATAATATTGGCATCTTTATTTTGTTTTCTTTTTATTCTTTCAAGTTAATAAGGAGTACAAAGAATTAGATTGCACTGTTTGCATTGCTTAGGTAAAGGCCCTCTATAATTGTGTTGGCCCCCAAGAGATGTGCCATACACCATAACATTGTTTCCTTTAAATGAGGGCACCCCCCTTTCTTATCCTCATTCCCTTGTTCCCCATTCCCCACCATGAATTGATTTAAGATTTTCTCTTGTGTGGATATGTATTACATTGTCTATGGCTTCATAGTAGTATATAGAGTACATTAGATTCTTGCTTCTTCATGCCTGTGATACTTTACTAAGAGAAATGTGTTCCAACTCTATCCAGGTTAATACAAAAGAAGTAAAGCCTCCACATTTTTAATGACTGAATAGTATTCCATGATATACATATAGCACAGCTTGTTAATCCATTCCTGTGTTGGTGGTAATTTAGGTTATTTCTACAATTTGACAATTGTAAATTGAGCTGCAATAAATATGTAATCTAGTGCAAATGTCCTTATGATAAAATGATTTTTATTTCTTCTGGGTAGATGCCCAGTAATGGGATTGCAGGATCAAAAGGGAGGTCTCATTGAGTTCTTTAAGCATTCTCCATACTTCTTTCCAAAAACATTGTCTTAGTTTGCAGTCCCACCAGCAGTGTGAAAGTGTTCCCTTCTCTCCACATCCATGCCAGAATCTGCAGATTTGAGACTTAGGAAAAATAATGAGATTATAGACTCATACTGCAATTCTCCAAACAGTATGATTATATTTTATGTCTGATTTGCATTAAGTTTGGCTTAATCCTACAGTAAATGAGAGATACTTTTAAAGCAACCTTGAACATCAGTTGTTCTATACAACAATTAGAGCTAAGAAATTAAAGACTGGAGCTTGTCATTTTCTTTATGTAAACACTGCGGATCATTAAAAAAAGCAATCTTTCATTATAAACTTTGTTTGTAATAATCAGTTTTTCCACAACAAGTGAATAAACATCAACTTGATACATTAAGACATTTGTTTCATAAGTACTTAATAACAGTCAACAAATTAGGTAGTATTTTGATTTATGTCAATGCTTCTATATGCCAAGGATAGATAGCATCCCACCTCCCATTAGCTAAAAGTTTCAACCTATTTCAAAATTCATTGAGGTTATATTTTCTGAACTTATTCCTGAAATTAATTAGTTTATTGTTCAGGCCCTGTCAATGTAAATCAGACTTGTATTTCTAACTGATAAAAATGTATTAACAATAGAAAAAGAAGAAATATTTCAAAATCATCCTACTTAATCTGGATCTTTCTTCTTTCACTATTGTCTATGATTCAACTGGCTTCACTGGGAGGGCTGGGAGAGATGCTTTCTTCCTTTTACCTTTTGTTATCTGGATCCGTGTGTTTTAGCTAGTAGAGATACTGTATCAACCATCACATCCTTAGAGACATTACCATGATCTTGCTGTTGTTGATGTTGAGTTGAATCTTAGCTGAATCTTAAACAGATTTCTCCCAAATTAGGCTGCGTTTTGGTAATTGGTGTATTATATTGAAAAATCAATAAATCCCAGAGTCATGAGCCATCTGTGCTATTAATAGTTATACCTCTAAGCAACATTCAGTCCTTCTGAGCACTCTTTTGCACAATAACTATAACAAATTTTAAAAAATGCAGAGTCCAGAGTGACCATTAAATATTTGTTATATATTTGTGCTCTTTAAAGGCCCTAATTAGGTAAACTAACTGTGCTTTAAACTAACTCTCCACCATTAATTTTCTCTTTTTAGTTTTTTTGTTTTGTTTTGTTTTTTTGACCAGTGTTTTCCATTTTTCTTTGTAATTTCTCTCTCTCTTCCTCCTTTCTGCTCTCCTTCCCTCTCTCCTTCTCTCTCTCTTTTCTTTCTCTCTCTCTGTCTCTTGTTTCTCACCTCAAAGTCAGAAAATGCAAACTCTGGGTATGATTAAAACTGAACACTTTCATCTGCTTTCTGAAATCTAGGTACCAACTGACTATCACTCAGGCTCTTGCATCTGAATTGTTACCTAAAAAAACACGTTAGTAAATGTCTTAACATCTTAACACAAGGATATCTCCTGCTAAATTTAAGTCATTAAATATATTTATATAATTGAATAATAATGCAGTTATTACTAAAACCAATGTTCTTAATTCTAGGTTTCTCCCTAAGTTAACACTTACAATCACATCTAGTAGATTCTAAATAATTTTTTTATTTCAGGTTAATGCAATGGTAAGTTTCTAAGTAATTTTTATTCAAATATATATACACATATACACATAAACATATAAAAACATACACACAGATATATCTTAGCTATAGGTTAAGAACTCTTTATTTCAACAATGGCTATTCTGAGTTATTCATATCTGTTGATATCTTATAGAAAAATAGAAGCCACAAAAACCACCTGATAAACTTCTCATTGGAAATTTTCTAAGCTTTTTATAATCTACACCTGTCTTCCTCCTATAATATACTTAATAAAATGATTTGGATTCCTTTATGTGCATACTCAGGATCTTGCTTTAAATAATGTTAAATTTATGTTATAATTTCAACTTCTCATTTTCTACTGCTTCCTTCAAGTCTTTTTTTAATATGATATATTTTTTTATTACTTAGACACAAAAAGAAAGCAAAAAAAAAAGTTTTTTTAAAAACATAGCTTAATCTCATGTCCCTCGATTTTCCTGTTTATTCTCCTCTCACTTTATGAATAACTTTAAAAAGAATTCATATATTACTCAATTATCCTGTCATTAGCCAATATAATTTGGCTTCAATCTCATCTACTCTATTCAAACTGTCATAACCAATATCCCCAACAATCATCTTTTTGTGATATGAGATCACACAACAGCATTTGATGATGTTTGTTACTTACTGCTTAAAACTCTTACTTTCTCTGACTGATAGGATACAATGTAACCTTTTCTTCTATGTCTCTGATCTCTCTTTTTCTGTCTTATTTTAAGCTTATTTTAAGCTCTTTCTTGAACAATGTTCAAGATTCTTATCTTCTTTCACTTCCTACATTAATGATGGTTATCTCCTGTTACTCCTATTAACATGGTAAAACAAGTCTTCAGGTGTTTCCGTATCTTGACTACAGTCTAAAATAGTTATTGTCTTTGTATGTCACATACTTCACAATTTAAAAATCTTAAAAATGGAACAATCATATTCTCTCACAAATTTGCTTCAGCTCACATGGCATCTCCTGCTATGAATGCTGATCATCAAGTAGACTAACATCAAATATCAACACAGCACTGTTTAGAACACAGGCATGCCCATCTATCTACCACACTATTATTGCCTGAATATTCACTTCCAAGTATAATTAAACTTCTAACATAATCTGTAGTGAAAAATTAAATATTTTATATGTTGACATCATATGTGAATGAATTATAATAATATGTTTACAATCATAAAAGAAACACTAAAATAGTATAGATTGTGTAAGATGTCAAACTGCTAAATGAAAACAATTATTAATATTACCCAATTAATATGGAGATATGTTATTTACAGTTAATTCAAAAATTTAGAGTGTGTTAAGTGGATATTTTTAGGTAGCGCTTAGAGTCAGATGACACAAAAATATATTTTAAATGATAAATGAGGAAATAAGCCTTGGCCCAGTGTAGTGCTTCACATCTGTAATCCTAGTACTCTGGGAGGCCAAGGCATGAGGATCCCTTGAGCTAAGGAGCTAGAGAACAGCCTGAGCAAGAGTGAGGCACTGCCTCTACCAAAACAGAAAAAAAAATTAGGTAGGAGTTGTGGAAAGCACCTGTAGTCCCAGCCACTCAGGAGCCTAAGGCAATAAGACTGCTTGAGCCCAGGAGTTTGAGGTTGCTATGAGCTAGGCTAACACCATGATACTTTACCCTGGGGAAAGAGAGTAAAATTTTATCTAAAGAGAAAAAAAAAAAAAAAAAAAAACAAATGTATAAGCGCAATATTATAGATAATGCATATAATGATTTAAATCTATATAGAATTGTTTAGGTCATTAGCATTTATGGAGTAAATGAAATAACTTAAGAATTTCAATTCAGAGGGAAAGAACAAAAGAGCAGACAAGAAGGATTGTTCATCTGAGCTCAGCCATATCTGGTGCAGGGAACTTACCCAGAGTCATAGTTCAGGGAGTATAATGAGGAACTGGTGAGCTGGATACAATGTATGATATGGAGTGGTGAAAATTTCATGGATTAAGCAAGTGATTGCAACAGGCAGGGATTGGTTGCCCTCTCCCCAACCCCACCACAGAGGCCCAGGACAGGCGGAAGCCTTTCCAGAGTTTTCAGTTGTTGGAGGAAGCTTCATGTTGAGCAAAAAGCTTGGATTAAATAGTTTACAGCAATAAGATTTGAAAGCTGATTGGAGCGGATTTGCCATAGGTTGAGTAGCTCATGAGGCAACCATACTGAGAAGGTCTCAGGGGCCAGGGAGTTGCCATTGTGGGAAGAACATGAGGTCTTACCAGAGGATTAAAGAACAGCTGTCTAATTATGCCTGCCAGGATCAGAAATCCACTCTTGGGACAGGCTGAAGTACTCCTGTACCTCACAGGAACTGAAGTCAGTGGGCACTGTGAGACATGCCCCAGAAGGACGCTTATGAGCTTTAAGATCCTAACCCAGCAGGGTGTTAATGCTGAGGCAACAACCAGGCAATCACCAAAGGCAACTGAGTTTGGAATAAGGAACATAGGCTCCTACAAAACCACAGCGCCACCTGGTGTTCTGATGACATTTTGCAACATGCTGTCATTAAGAGCAAGGACTTATGTTTGAAACAAAGGAGGCAGTGAGAAGTGAAAAGGAGGACAAGGAGATGAATAAGAAGAAAGAACACATGAGATAGAACCAACAGAAAAATTCAGGCAACATGAAAAACCAAAACAGAGGAACTCTCCCAAGGTATTATGAGGTAGCTACTGGAGAAAACTCCTATGAAGAATTTATAGACTTGAAAGAAAGGGTATTTAAAATATGGATGATAAAGAAAATAAAAGAAATGAATGAGAAATGGATGAGAAAATCCAGAACCAAAAGTCAGATGAAAGATATGTAAAATATAGAAAAGATGGAGGAGCTTAAGGAAATGAAGGAGATAATTAGGGAATGTAAAGTTGCAGTAGAAACTATCAAAAATAGATTAGAACATGGAGAAGAAAAAACATCAGAACTAGAGGATAAAGTTTTTGAGTTAACTCATGTAGTTAAAGAGGCAGAAAAGAAGCGAGAGAAAGCAGAACAGGGGCTTACAGAACTACAAGACTCTATGAACCATAAAACATATAATAATAGGGATTCCTGAAGGGGAAGAAGATTGTCCCAAAGGAATGAGTCTCCAATTGGGTCTCCAGTAGGGCTGGAGAAAAGAAAAGAAAGAAAGAAAAATTTCCAAGTTTTACTGAACACACCAACATACTCCTTGCAGATGTATATCATCTCAACTCAAACAGAACCTCTTCAAGCTACCTTGCAATGAACCTGCCCAATGTAAAAATGAAAAAAAAAAAAAAAAAATTATCTACAAAGACAAAGCCATTAGAATTACAGCAGACTTTTCAACTGAAACCTTCCAAGCCAGAAGATCATAGTCATCCACCTTCAACATTCTTAAAAAATCAATTTTCAGCTCAGAATTCAGTATCCTGCTAAACTAAACCTCAAAATTGAAGGAGAAACCAAATCTTTTGAGGTTATACAAGTACTGAATGAATTTCCCACAACAAGACAATCTTTACAGAAAATTTTAGACCTATTCTCAACACTGACCACCACAATGGACAACCAGAAAAGTAAACATCCAGAATTTAAAGGTCAAAACAAAGCTTCCACAATGGTGCAAAGGATAAAACTACACAATGGACCTTCACAAAAAATGATGAATAGAACTCCACCATACTTATCAATTCTCTCAATAAACGGCAATAGATTGAATTCACCACTGAAGAGGCACAGGCTGGCTGATGGTATAAAAAAGCACATGCCATCCATATGCTGTCTCTAGGAGATGCACATAACCTTGAAGGACAAATCCAATCTCAGGCTTAAGAGATAGAAAATAGTATTTCAAGCAAATGGAAATCAGAAGAAAGGAGGGATTTTAGTTTTATATTCTGATACAATCATATTTAAAGCAACTAAAGTTAAGAAAGAAAAAGATGGATACCTATACTGGTCAAAGGGACAGTACAAGAAGACATTTCAATTTTAGGTATATATACACTCAAATTTAATGCTACAAGATTTATGAAACAGACCTTGATGGGTCTGAGCAATATGATATCGTATAACACCATACTAGTAATAGACTTAAACACCCTCTGGCAGGACTAGACAGATTGTCTAAACAGAACTAAACAAAAATACAAAGGACTAAAATGCGACCCAAGAACAAATGGAATTAATAGACATATACAGAACACATCATCCCAAAGCTGAGGAATATACATTTTTCTCATCTGCCCATGGTACATACTCCAAAATAGAGCACATCCTAGTATACAAAGTAAACCTCAGAAAAATTGAAAGAATAGAAATTATACCTTATATCTTCTTATACCACAAGGCAATAAAGGTGGAACTCAACTCCAAAAAATACATTCATCCCCACCCAAAAACTTGGAAATTAAACAACCTTATGCTGAATGACACTTGGGCTCAGGAAGAGATGAAAGAGGAAATGATTAAATTCCTCAAACATAGCAAGAATGAAGACACAAAACACCAAAACCAGTGGCATATAACAAAAGCAGTCTTAAGAGGGAAATTTATAGCATTAAATGCCTACACTTGAAAACCAGAAAGAGAGCGCATCAATAGTCTCATGAATCATCTTATGGAATTGGAAAAAGAAGAACAATCTAATCCCAAATTGAGCAGAGGAAAAGAAACAAGTAAATTAAATCAGGGATTAATGAAATTTAAACAAAAAATAAAAAATTAAAAAAAAATGAAAAAGTTGTTTTTTTGAAAAAAATAAATAAAATAGATAAACCTTTGGCCAGATTAATGAAAAAGAGAAAAGCAAAATTTCTAATAACCACAATCAGAAATGGTGAAGGGGAAATGACAACAAATTCCACAGAGATATAAGAGATCATCTTTCAATACTACAAGAAATTCTATGCCCAGAAATTTGACATTGTGGAGGAAATGGATCAATACCTGGAATCATACCCTCTCCCTAGACTTATCCAAGAAGAAGTAGATCTCTTGAATAGAGCAATTTTAAGAACTGAGATTGAAGAAATAATAAAAATACCTCCCAACAAAATAATTCCCTGGTCCAGATGGCTTCCCACCATAATTCTATCATACCTTCAAAGAAGAGCTTATACCCATTATGCAGAAATTATTCCAAAAAACTGAGAAGAAAGGAATCCTCCCCAATACATTCCACAAAGCAAACATCACTCTTCTACCAAAACCAGGATAAGATCCAATTTAAAGTGAGAATTTCAGACCAATTTGACTTAATAAATATAGATGCAAAAATTATCAATAAAATCCTGGCCAATAGATTACAACTATTCATTAAAAAAATAATTCATTGTGATCCAGTATCTTTCATCTCAGGATGCTAGACTTGTTTAACATATACAAATCCATAAATGTAATTCACCATATCAACAAAGCAAAAACACAAACATTATGATCCTTTTGATAGATGCTGAGAAAGCATTAGATAAAAGTCAGCAACATTTTCTAATTAGGACACTTAAAAATATAGACATAGGTGACGCATTTCTTAATCTGGTTGAAGCCATCTACAAGAAACTCACATATAATATTCTACTAAATGGAGTAAAACTGAAAGCTTTTCCACATAGAACTGGAACCAGACAAGGAAGTTCTCTATTGCCACTACTATTTAATATATTGCTAGAAGTTCTAGCCAATACAATGAAGTAAGGGAAGGAAATAAAGGGCATCCAAATGGGGGCAGAGGACGTCAAACTCCCCTTCTTTGCTGATGATATGATTTTATGCTTAGAGAATCCCAACGACTCAACCGTAAGACTCCTGCAAGTGATCTAATGATAAACAAATGTCTCAGGATATAAAATCAATGTCCACAAATCAGGAGCCTTTATATATGTAAATAACAGCTAAGATGAGAAGCTAATCAAGGACATAATTTCTTTCACGGTAGCTTCAAAATAATTAAAATACCTAGGACTATACCTAACGATAGAGGAGAAGGACCTCTACAAAGAAAATTACAAAACCTTAAGAAATGAAATAGCAGAAGATATTAACAAATGGAAGAGCATACCATGCTCATGGCTGGGAAGAATCAACACTGTGAAAATGTCTATATTACCCAAAGCAATTTATAGATCAATGAAATCCCCTTTAAAACACCATCATCATATTTTTAGGATTTTGAAAAAAATAATTCTTCTTTCTGTATGGATACAGAAGAAGCCCCGTATAGCCAAGTTAATTTTTAGTAATAAAAACAAAGTATCACCTTACAAGACTTTCAGCTATACTACAGGACCATAGTCATTAAAACAGCATAGTACTGGTACAAAAATAGAGACATTGATATTTGGAACCAAATAGAAAACTATGAAGTGAAACTAGCCTTTTACAGCCACTTGATCTTTGATAAACCAACAAGTACCTATGCTGGGGAAAAGAATTCCATGCTCACGGGTGGTAAGAATTAACATTGTCAAAATGTGTATTCTACTCAAAGCAATCTACAGATTCAATGCAATCTCCATTAAAGTGCACTGGACTGTTTATTGTAGCTCAATTTACAATCACTAAAATGTGGAAACAACCTAAATGCTCACAAATGGATACCATGGAATACTATTCAGCCACTGAATAGTGAAAAAGATGGAGACTTTACATCTTTTGTATTAACCTGGATGGAGATGGAACACATTCTTCTTAGTAAATCATCATACGAACAGAGAAGCAAGAATCCAACATACTTTATTCTAATATGAAGGCAGTAGATGAGCTAATACATGGGGTGGGGTAGGGGAATAAGCATGTGGAGAGAAGGAAGGAAGGAGGGGAATGGGGGATCACAGTATATGGCACACCTGTTGGAGGTGGGGCATAATTATAAGAGGGAATTTATCTTACAAATACAATCAGTGTAAACTAATTCTGTGTGCCCTCAATGAATCCCAAACAATTAAAAAATAAGAATTTTAATTCATATTTATATATTTAATTCCATTTACATCATAAGATTAACAGAAAAATTAAGTCTTTATTATTTGCTATTCTTGCAAAACAAGTTAAAAATATCTTTATCTAGTATAGGTGTCAATGGATCATGAGCATCTATTAAGGATTGATACTATAGAAATAATTTTTAGCACTGGCAGGATGAACCTGACATACAGAATTTATAAGAAGTTATCATTTTTAAGAAGATAAGTAGTATCTCAAAAAAATTGATATTTTTACCAAATTTTAATTATTTCAAAATCTTTCTAAAATAAAATTTTATATTCATGTGTGTATCCCTCCATGATGATGAGTTTGGTACTTAAATGAGTACTAACTTTTATCCTTTGGGCATTTGGCTTTTGGTGCAAATACTTATTCATTGCATCTCTCCTTTATTATATCCTAGCATTGTGTCTCTTTCTTAATAAGCAAAGAGAAGCATATATGTGAAATTAATTAATTAATTTTAAAATGGCTAAATATTATGTTTGATATATTTTAAATCTATCTTCCACTGCTGATTTTATATCCTATACATTATAGGATGCTGAAGGACTTGCTGCTACAACTACACTTGTTCTTGTCTCAAAATTATAGCAATTGATTCTGCAGAAATTTTTTTTTCCCTATAGTGGCTTTTCTGTAACTATTAAGACACTCTAAATAAACACAAAAATTTCAAATAAAATTAAAATCTTGATACATGACAATTTTGTTAATCTAATACTGATATATTAATATTTATTGACACTGACTTTGCAATGACTCTTGTAATTGAAAAACTTGCTAAGTCTAGGTATTATTGCAATTGTCTGTATGAACAGAATTCTAGAATCCTCACTAATTGCTCAATCTGTTATTTTTTTATTCAAATGTGTCATATCTCATATACTGAAAACACAGTTATTAATGGATACAAATTTTATATTTCTGGAGATCACAATTCTCTGATTTATTTATACAGACTAATAAACCAGTAATAATAATATCTTTCTAAGTTTTCATAGAAAAATATATTCTTAGTACCTATGTATTCTTACCTCTTATTTTGAAGGAGAAGAGAGAGAGGACACGCTCTCTCCATGCAAAAGTTTCATTATTACTGATTTCAGTTTTCAAAGTGTTTTGTATTAGTACCTCCTGAGTCAAAACAGATTATTTATGAAAATTGTAGTATAACCACACAGTGTCAGATCACACTAGCATTAAATGAATATAAATGTTTTTCATCCTATCTGAAATAACACAATCTTCTGTAGCCCAAGGCATGATTTAAGAAAATATTAAAATATCCACTAAAATCTGTGATGGGAAGATTCCATGCAAAACAACAACAACAACAACAACAACAAAAAATATGCTGTGAGCCAAATGAGGTGATTAAGATGACTATTATTTGGAAGTTTTAGATTTCAAATTCAGATAACCAGGCATGCATTACCTACTATCTTGTAAATCACCAGTTGCACAGGTAATTCTGTGTACTTATTTATCTGAACTCAAAATCAACACCTATAATGGAATCTTTATACAAGATGCAATATCTCAAGCATTGAAAAATGCTGATAGGTTTTTTTACAATAAAGATTCATGTTATCATTCCAAGACCTTGGGCTAGAAAAGTAAGCAAGAAAAAGGACAATGTTTTTGCAAAGGACATAATGTTTTTAGACCATTTGAGATTAGTGTATTTTTATATAATATTTCATCAAAATAAATATAAATCATTCCCTTAGAAACTGGACCTTCTATCTGGACTTAAACTGAGTTTGAAACTATACAAATTATCAGACAGTATTGAATCATATTACTCAAAATTTCTTTAATGATTATCTAAATTATCTTTGTCTCCAGGCAAAACAGAACACACCATCAAGACATTAAATAAAATTAAGTATGTGTAAGATTTATTAGGAAAATTTCTATCTTCACTGCCATTTTCAGTGTTTAAGGTCTATTAGGCCAAGAGATATATCATTCTTTGGTGCTTTCTTTTGACTGTGATCAGTTTTTAATTGTTAAAATAAAATAAAATAAATGATTTGGAAAATGTTGGTGCCACTTGCCTGGGATGAAGCTTTGTTCTCTCCATTTCCTTTCTATCTTTTTGAAAGTCCCAATAAAGGAATATTTGATAAAGCTTATTTGTCAGCATGCAGGAAGACTGTGTGGGGTCTCAAGTGCAAATGTTCTACTGAAGTGCCCATCATAAAAAGACCTCACTTACTGTGCACAATACAATAGTACATTTCAAAACTAGTAAGAGTGTAGTATTAATATAAATGTCTTACCACAACAAAGAAGTAAGTGAGATGATGGCCATGTTAATCAGTTTGATTTAAGCATTCCACATTGTATATCAAATCAGCACATTGTTCCCCATAATCGTACACGGTTATGATTTAATAAAAATAAATAAATAAATGGATCCCTTTTCTTTCACTCACGCAGTACTAAGTTTACATTCAGCCCCAGAGCTCTCCGCAGCTTTATTGCTGATTGGTTTGGTTTAGGCTAAGTTCTTTGGCTCAAGACTGGTTTTCATTTTTCCTTAAGGATTCATTGCCTAGGGAGATTATTTAAATAATCTCAGAGATTCTCATGGAATGGGTAGTCATTTTTACAACATTCCCCAGGTTATTCTGAATTACTGTAAAGGTGGAATCACAATCACTCTGAGCCTCCGTATCATGTAAAGTGGGGATATCAATGTTCACAGTACCTTACAATGATCCTGTGAGGAGCAAATAATACAATCTACACAGAATTCCATTTAGTGTGTTACATAATTAAGACATGTTTTCACTACAATAAGAAATGCCTTCCTTACGTTTTATTATGATCATATACTTTAGGATCATTGCCTACTTGTTTGTCCTGTTCCAGCCAAAACATATTCAAAATACATTGTTAGTCTTTTCTTTGTATTATATCCATGCCCATTTTACAGAGTCAGTGAAATGATTCCACTATTTTGCCTAAATTATCCAACCAAATAAAATGGTATTAAAAAAATAAAATCAACAAAATGTAAGACTTCTTCAGTGGAATTGACAAAGTCTATTACTATACCCATATCATGAAGACAAAAACACGGTGCTTCAGACATTTAGAGCTTATTCTTAAACAACTGAGCAATTAAACCTCATAAGCCAACCTCTCGTGTGGAGCATGCTCTTTAAAAACATCAACAATGCAGTCATTCGGATATTGTAGAAATTCAAACAGAACAAATAAATAAAGCTGAGATCTATCCATTATGGTACATTATATTTAATAAAGAAGCTAACGCCATAGAACTGATATGCAAATTAGTTAAAAC
The DNA here is from genome assembly GCA_963574355.1 of Loris lydekkerianus. Classification (NCBI taxonomy): domain Eukaryota; kingdom Metazoa; phylum Chordata; class Mammalia; order Primates; family Lorisidae; genus Loris; species Loris lydekkerianus. The sequence goes on from CAUYPK010142805.1 coordinate 29,569, forward strand.
TGTCTCTCCTGATTCAGAAATGAGAGTAAATCCATGTATCAGATAATGACATGAAAAACACAATGCGGGCATATCACTGTAGAGGCAAAGAGCCGCGACTGAAGCTTCCTAGTTATGCCCTATTAGAGAGCACGGGCATTTTTGTTCACAAAGATTCAGCTCATTTAGTACAGTGAAAAGAACTGTGATAATGATCTAATGACATTACTGTCTGCAGAGTGGATTGGAGACAATGTTTTTAATTAATTAATTAATATTTTTTTAAGCAAGGACACCTGAAAATATAAAAAAAAAACAGGGAAATATTTTTCTACATTATAATTTTTCAGTGGAAAAGCACTATAGAATATTTGAATTGAGCACAATTCATTAGATAGAAATTTCAGGGATTGACTTTGTTTAGAACACTTCATTCTTGACACATGGATAGTGTTTTTCTTTTCACTTAAAGGAGAGATATCTAATTTTAGTAGATTGGTTGAATAGTAAATATTTTGAAAAATAGTAGTCTGTTTCACCTTTGTGATTTATTTCTGCATGGACCAACTATTCAAAGTAAATGGAGGAATACTGTGAAAAAAACTAGAATTCAAATTTGTGTAAAACAACCAAAACTTAAAATTTCTACAAAGTAATGCAACATAGGGACTGAACTTTATTTTGCTTTAGGAATCAGTAATTGGAAGTTTATGTTTGTAATTCAACTCTCCATTTTTTTCCTGCACCTCTGTATATTGTCCTTTCATGGTTTTAAGTCACTCTTTCCAGTACATTTCATGTCTACATTTTAAGGAGTGCACTTTTTCCTTTCATTTTCTCTTCACTAAAAGTAGTACCACCTATCAATATTGTCTAAAAAAGTGGCACAATTTTTATTTCTGAATTTGAGTATTATAATCATTTAAATGAGTTTATACAATTTTTTTAGAACAATAATGGGGCTTCTTAATATATTATTGCTATATATAATAATGAAAATAAAAACAACAAAGGACACTTGGTACATTCTGTATCAGACACCATTCCTAAGTGCTTAATCCATGTGCAATTATGTATTTATTTTATTATTATTTTTATTTTGAGACAGAGTCTATGTTGTTCTTAGTAGAGTGCCATGGAGTCACAGCTCACAGCAACCTCAAACTTGCCTCAGCGTCACAAGTAGCTGGGACTACAGGCATCTGCCACACCGCCTGGCCATTTTTTGTTGTTGTTGTCGTTGTTTAACAGACCCCGGCTGGGTTTAAACCCACCACTCCCAGTGCATGTGGCCAAAGCCCTAACCACTAAGGTATGGATGCCAAGCCATGTGAAATAATTTAATCCTCACATCCACACCAAAAGTGCTATGATTGATATTCGTCCTTTGCAGACTGAATTTAAACTAAAACATTCTGATTTTACCATCCAGGATCATACCATTTCCATTGGGACACTTAACTATCTTAAGCCACTTAAAATGTTTATCCAGAGCAAAGAACATTAGAGAAACATTGTCTTACAGTACAAACAAAATCCAAACCTGATCGCTTGATCACTTGAAATTGTTGTGCTCAAGTCACGGGATCCCCCACATAAATCACCCGGAGACCTGGTCTGATGCAAAAGCAAGAGGTTGTTTATTTACAATCTCGAGCCTGGGCTCCCCGGTCCTGGCACAGCAGGAGAGCAGAGAAGCCCTGATCTCAAAAAGGAGGGAGGTTTTTAAGGGTACAGAAATGAAAGAAAAGGGAGAGGGTGTGAGCTGCTGGGGTGAGCTGATAGGGGTCTAGGGGACCAAGAAGTTGTCCTTGGCTGTCGGGGAGAGTATTGTTATCGCTCGGAGCAGACGTTGTGTAAGGCCATGAATCATGGGGCAAGGATGGGGGGCAGATGAGGGAGCAGGTTGCCCAACGCCTTTGGTATGCACCTGCAAAATGAAAACTGAGGGACAAGATGAAGTTAGTTTTAACAAAATGGAGTTAACTTAGTCCTTACATTCCCCCCTTTTCTTGTGCCTAGAAGATCCAATTATGGGTCTTCAGTGCATTTTATGAGCTCTAGCTTAAGGCCATTGCTGGTGCATTCAATGCTGAGGGGGGTATACTGTGCCCGTAAGACCATTAATTGAACAGTATTAATTCTAGCTTGTATGAAAGCCAGTAATTTATTAATTATGCAGGGGCTGAAAGTTAATAGTAGTAATAGGATTATATGTGGGCCCGCTATGGTTGAAATTAAAGTTGTGAGCCAGGGTGACTTTTTCAACAAAGATTCATACCAGCTCTGAGACTGTTCCTGCTCAAGTTTTCTTTTGTGGAGACCTTCTCTCACTAACTCCATGAACTGTTTGATTACTCCTGAGTGGTCAGTATAAAAACAGCATTCTTCTATTAGGGCTATGCATAATCCACCTTGCTGAAGGAACAGTAAGTCTAGCCCCCGCCTATTTTGGAGTACTACTTCAGAGAGGGAAGTTAGGGACTCTTGAAGGTGGGAAATGGAGTTTTCTGCTCTTTCTATGTCTAAGTCTATTGCAGTGCACAGAGCTCTGTAATTCTTGTCTTGTAGGACTGAGGAGGAGATTCCTGTGCCTGCTCCTGCTATACTTAGTCCCATGAGCATGACTAGAGATATTGCTGTGCCTGGTTCTCTCTTGGTTTTTGTAAGTGTGCCAGCAGCTGACTTGTATGCCTGATATAAGTCTTCCTCTGAGTGATAGATCAGCTTGGGGATGAGCTGCACTAAGACACAAAAGTCCCAGGTTAAATCAAGGACTGCCCCATATAGACGTGGGGTGAGCCCTGTTGAGCAAGCCCACCAGGAATTGTTGGTGGGAATTATATATCCAGTCCTATTCCAGGTGAGAGTTTGATTACATAGATGTTGGTATTGGGGGGAGGGGGGGTGTCTGACCTATGCAGGTTCCTTGTCCTATAATGAACTATAGGGTGACTTGGGGCTTAGACTGTTGCCAATGGCAGTTGCTAGCCTGGGAGCTGATCCTAGGTTTGCTTATTAGGGCAATTCTCTCATAGTATGGGGGTCTGGCTTCTACACATAACCAACAGGACTTAGTAAGTTCTGGTCTGTAAGTATTTAAGACTTGGCATGTAGCAATGACCAATTTTCAAAGTGGATTGGGATATGTGGTAGGCACAGGTGTGGGATTTAGAATCAGACTTTGGGTACTGAATGCTTGGTCTGGGGAATCATGGGAGTCATGGAGCTTAGGGGTGACTACAGGGGGAGGCTTAAGCACTATATTGGGGCCCATTGCAGCAGGCTTATTATTAATAGAGGTGTATAAGATTTTGAGTTGGAAAACATTACCCGGGTCTGCGCCATACACATCGTACAGTCTCACGCACCATCATTTAACAAGTTCCCAATCCAGCATTCGTTTTCCTTTCTCCCTAAAGGTGATACTAATTGTATCAGGTTTGGGGCCTCCTGAACAGGTATGCCCTCTCCAAACACTCTTCCTCTTTACTTGGATCAAGTCTCCTTGTCTCGGGGGCTTCCACCATAATTTCCCAGTGGAAACACAGTTCCATGAGATACAGAAATATGAACGTGCTCCTCCACACTTATTAGGAAGGTGACCTGGGAAAATATAAAAGCACTTGGTTAGAGTATTTCTGGACCAATATGACTGCCACCTTGAAGGGCAGGGTCTAATCCCTACCAGATTTTACAGGTTGACTAAGAGCTCCAGGAACCTCATACCCTTAGGGTGAACTCCAGAGGTCTGATTGAGCACCGTTCCTGTGCTAGCATAAGGAACTAGCCATGTTATCTTAATGAGTGGATGAGGGTTAGCCGTGAGGGCTATAATCAGTGAGGCAGAATAAATCAGTAAGTGGTGCACATATGTTGGCATCAGGGATCCTGGCATTTCTGCAGTTTGAGCTTCAGAGGGTTATCAGGGTCCTGTCGGAGTTTCCACTGGGGGGTGGAGTCTTCTTTGATGGCGAATAGGCTAGGTGAACATGCGTGTGATGTATCCAGGAGGTGATGCCGTCAACCTTGAGTGCAGTGGGAGTAACGAGGACCATGGTGTATGGGCCTTTCCACCAGGGCTCCAGCATTTCTTGTTGGTGACATTTCACATACACCCTGTCTCCAGGCTGGAAAGCTTGTAGTTCAGGAACACCTGAGCTGTAGAGGGCTATAAGTCTCTCCCAATCAGCTCATTGTGCCTTTTGATAGAAATGTAAAGTTACTGCATAATCTTTCCAAGCTTTAAGATCTGGGCCCTTTGAAGTGAGGGCATTGTAATGCAATTTAGGGACTATAGGGGATTGCCTTCCAAAGAGAATTTCATAAGGAGTTTTTCCTAAAAGGTAGGGTAAGTTTTGCACACTGTACAGGGCAAAGGGGAGGAGAGACGCCCAGTCATTGCCAATCTCCATGATTAATTTAGTCAGGGTCAATTTTAGGGTGCGGTTCATCTGCTCTACCTGCCCTGAACTTTGGGGTCGATAGGCACAATGCAATTTCCAATTAGTCCCCAAGGCTTCCACTAGGCTCTGCACTACCTGAAAAGTAAAGGCTGGGCCTTTATCTGATCCTATCTGATTAGGAATTCCAAACCTAGGCATTATATCTTCTAGTATTTTCTTTGCTACTACCTGCACAGTCTCATTTCTGGTCAGAAATGCTTCTACCCATATCCTGAGAATGTATCTACGAAAACAAGGAGATATTTGTATCCATATTTACCTGGCTTAATGTCAGTAAAGTCTAATTCCCAGTATGTACCTGGCTCCGTCCCATGCTCTCTGGACCCTGGATTGTGGGA
>CAUYPK010142808.1:0-14300 GCA_963574355.1 Loris lydekkerianus
TCTGGCAGCTTTCAGAATTTTCTCCTTCATATTAACTTTAGTGAAATTGATTATGATGTGTCTGGGGGATGTCTTATTCAGGTTGAGTCATGCTGGAGTTCTGAAACTGTCTGCTATCTGAATTTCGGAATCTCTTGGCATGTCTGGAAAGTTCTTCATAATCTCATGGAGAGGAGACTCTGCCTTGTGAAGCCACTTCGTCGCTTTCGGGGATCCCTATAAGATGAATATTGGTTTTCTTCGAATTATCCCAGAGCTCTCAGAGAGAGTGATCTGTTTTTACCCTCCCATTCTCTTCCTCTTTGAGAGTTTGGGAGTGTTCGAAAACTTTGTCTTCAATGTCATAAATCCTTTCTTCTGCTTGCTCCATTCTTTTACTGAGGGATTCTACTGTGTTTCTCAGATCTTTGAGGGCTGCAACTTCTTGTCTTAATGTGTCAAAATCTTTGCTCATTTGGTCTTTGAAATTGTTGAATTCTTGAGATATCTTTTGGGTTACTGCTTGGAGTTCTAATTCAATCTTATTTGCTATCCAGATTCTGAATTCGATTTCTGAAATCTCAGCTATTTGTGCATGGGATCTTGTGTTGTGTCTGCCCCATTGATCCTTGGGGGAGTTGATCTACTCTGATTATTCATATTGCCAGGGTTTTTCTGTTGATTTCGCCTCATGATTGCTTTTCACCGTTGCCTCTGGCCGTCCTCGGAGTTGGGGAGGTGTCTCTCCAAGATTAGACCCCAGCGGGATCACTCTATTGTTGCTGGATCTTTGTAGGGAGTGACCTTGTGTAGTTCCTCTGGGGCTGCTCCAGCTATGCAGTTCTCGTTGTGGAAGCAGCTCCAGCGTGTGACACACCCGGATCCAGCAACAGGGCGGGAGGTGGTGTGCTCCCTTCTGGGAGTGCCTGGTGCCCAGTGACTTTGGCACAGAGAGCCCAAGGCTCCAGCAGTCTCTGGCCAGGAGAAGAGCTCTGCGCAGATGCAGGGAGGGCTCCAGAGGGCACGCAGCTACCAGTATCCCTGGCCAGACGAGCAGGCCAGTGTGGAGGCTGGGAGGACACAGGAGGGAGGACACAGGGTTGCACGGCTCCCGTAGTTCCTGGTCAGGGCATGTGGAGGCCTGGTTGGTGCAGGGTCATGGCACAGCTCTTATGGAGGTCCAGGCGGCGCCAAGCCCAGGAGTTTGAGGTTGCTATGAGCTGTGACACCATGGCACTCTACCCAGGGCAACAGCCTGAGGCTCCAATGTGCCAAAACCATCTCACTCTGCCCCTAAGGGTTAAGGCTGTAAGGTAGCTCAGTCCCCACCTTTAGGTTGCTCAGTCACTAGGTTACTAGGTCCCACCCGATCCTTGCTCTGGGACCCTGATGGCGGAGATTGCCAGGGAAGTTCTGTCAATGGCTCCCTGCAGCCCAGCAGCTCTGTCTGGGGCCCCAGACAATGCCCTAAGTTCTCCGCACTCCTGCTCAAGGTCTCCCCAAGGCAGTTCAACTGAGTGCCAAGTCCATAAACACCAAAACAGTTAACAGGTAAGGCCTTTCCAGTTTGCAGTCTCACTGCTGCTTGTACTTACAGTTGTGGGCGGGATTAGGTCAGTTGAACACATGCAACCATTTGCCAATTATCCACTGTTTTTGTCCTCCTCTTGGGGTGCAGAAGTCCCTTGCTGACTCCCTGTATGTATCCTCAAAGGGATGATTATTGCAGATCCTACCAGCCAGAGATGCCTGGAGTCTTATCTCCCCAGACTCACTGTGCCTAGTTGCAGGGAAGCTGCTACTCGGCCGCCATCTTTATTCTCTCTCTGAGAAGGTGACTTTATTATGGGAATTGGCTCTTAAGCTTATGGAGGTGGAGAAGTCCCACAATACGGCATCTACAAGCCATCTGCTCCAGGTATGGGATGACCCATTGAAACATTTTCAATAGAATTAGAAGATTCTCAAGGCCACCAGCGTGGGTATGACAATTAAACAATGGGAATCCAAGAGCATTAAGAGGGCTTGGTCCTAACTGTTCCCATCTCTAGTCCATTCAGCTTCTTAGAGAACTACTGGAAGCTCAGAGAGGGGTGTTCATACCCTCCCCTTGCTCTGTCCCTGGACACTGACAACCATCAGAGATCCGTATGTGTGTGGCTTTGGCCTGAAGCCCTTGGACACCTCTGGCACAATACAGTGCTGCTCCAGGGAAGAATTGTAGGCCTTTGGTTGAGGCTCAGCTGCTTAAGGATCCTAGACTAAGGCTTTCTACCTTTCCCTGCCCCAAGAAGCCTGAGCTGCTTGCCTTGCCTCAGTCAAGTTCAGTCTTTCTTCTTCCTCTCTCCTTAAACAGGCATCACAGAAGACTCCTCAGAGAAGATGAGCTACAGAATGCTTGTGAGTGTGTGTGCATATTTTATTTTAGGGCAGTATCTAGTCCTGTTTCTGAGTATGTATTTATGTTATATTCACTTCTAATTTCAATTACCCATTTTCATAATTACATTTTCCTTTTTTGTTACACACAACCTTTGAGTTAAGAAAATTATTCTTTTTTTTTTTTTTTTTTTTGAGACAGAGTCTCACTATGTCACCCCCAGTAGAGTGCTGTGGCATCACAGCTCACAGCAACCGCAAACTCCTGGGCTTAAATGATTCTCTTGCCTCAGCCTCCCAAGTAGCTGGGACTACAGGTGCCCAACACAACACCTGGCCATTTTTTGGTTCTAGTTGTCATTGATTGGCAGGCCCGGGCCGGATTTGAACCCACCAGCTCTGGTGTATGTGGCTGGTGCTCTAGCCACTTGGGCTACAGGTGCCACCCTGGAAAATTATTCTTATTTATTCATTTAAACAGATTTTCGTTCCTGTCAATGTTGTGACAGCAATGAATAAGTCATTTCTTACAGAACTTTCATTCTACTGACCGAGACAAGTAAGTATTGAAGAAGTGATAACATTAAGTATTAAATTATAGTTGTTTCAAGTGCTAAACAGGAGGAAAACAGATTATTTTTTGTTTTGTTTTGTTTTGTTTTGTTTTTGAGATAGAGACTCATTCTTTCACTGGAGGTAGAGTGCCATGGTATCATAGCTCACAACAACCAACACTTGGGCTCAAGAGATCCTCTTGCCTCAGCCTCTTGAGTAGCTGGTACTACAGGTACCACAATAGCCCATCTAGTTTTTCTATTTTTAGTGGAGACAGGGTCTCACTCTTGCTCAGGCTTGTCTCCAACTCCTATACTCAAGCAATCCACCTGCCTTGGCTAGGATTACAGGCATGAACCAATGTCCCTGGCCCTCATTAATATTTTTCAAAAAGTTTTTTCTTTAGAGATAGAGTCTTACTATGTGGCCCAACTGGAGTGTGGTGATTATTCATAGGTGCACTATAGTCTTGAACTCCTAGGGTCAAAGGTTCCTTTAGCCCCAGCCTCTCAAGTAGCTGGAACCACAGGTGCATACCACCATGCTGGACTGTTTCATTGAGTCTTACACATAATTAGAGATGATGATGGGTTAGCCTATCTTTTAGCAGTGGAAATGGAGAAAAAATGGGCAGTTTTGAGATACATGTATTTAGGAGGTAGAATTGCCAAACAACTAAGTCCAGGAAAGTCAAACTATTAGATATGGACTTAAGTTTAAAAAGTACAAACAACTTAGTAAGGATCAGAGAATTCCCTATTTAGAAAGGGGTGCTGAGAAATTTTCTCTGAGACAATGACATTTATGCAGAAACTAAAGTATGATATGACAAGGTAAGATTTATACCTAAACCCTAAACCAAAAATTCCAGGTGGTTCTATATATATATATATAATTACATATTATATAAAATATAATAGTTTATGTATTGCACATTAATTTCACATATATTTATACAAAATATGAATACATGTTCATATTATATTTATAAATACATGGGTATTTAAATTGTGTCCTTAGAATAATGAAGAACTCTGAGATGATCAGGTCATATTCCTATTGAACATTGGACTGCACATTGGGCTATATAGACAACCTGGCTGGTTGGCTTGGGAAATAATAGAATTAAAGAGTATGTTTGTATTATGTAATTAAAATATACCTACAGATATAATGCTACCTTTTTGTTCTTCCTCATTCCTATCAGGGACTCATAAAAACTGCAACCATTGGCTTTAGGTGAAGCCGAACACAGAACACAGCAGCTGCACAGAAAAACCTCTAGCTGCCTTTATTTCCTCCAGCCTTCTGGAATCAGATTCATTTCTGCCTTGTGAGAAGGTCTAAATAGCAAAAGACAAGAACCACCTGGTTCTTCTGAGGAGTTGCCATTGGATCATGAAGAAGGAAATCATAAGCTAGGAGTTAGGAAATGAGTTCTAACTCCAGTTCTACACCTGACTTCTGGGTTGTCTTGAGTTGAAGTCTTGGTCCATTTTTGCTGCGATAATAGAATACCCAAGACCTGGTAATTTACAATTAGTAGAAATTTATTGGCTCATAGTTCTGGACACTGGGAAGTCCAAGACTGAGGGAGCTTCTTGCTGACTCATCCCATAGCTGGAGGGCAAACAGAAGGGAAGAGAGAGAAGCAAAAGGGAGCTAAACTCACCCTTTTCTAAGGACCCACGCGCATAATAAGGCCTTTGATTCCTTCATGAGGGTGGAGCTTGCATGGCCTAGTCACCTCTTAAAGGTCCCACCGTTAATATGTTACAATGGCATTAAGTTTCAGTATGAATTTGGGAGGGGACAAACATTCAAATCATAGCAGTTGACTACTTGGTCTTTCTGTAGAATTGTGGTAGATTAAGCCTGGGGTCCTGATAATAGTCATTCTAGGATTCAAAGAAAAAATATGAAGCCCCTACCTAACATTTGACATGCACCATTTCTTTAATTGTTCATTAACAAGAATTCACTATGTGCCCAGCGTTATGGTAGGAATCAGGGCATGCAGCAATGAACCAGCACAGACAAGCATCCTCATTTATATTCTAGAGTCTGCAGTGGTTCTATACAATCCCAGATTATTAATGAGAGCCTCTTTAATAAACAGTTAAAAGAAGGTTGTTTGTTTGCTTAATATTCAATAAAATATTGAAGTTTGTTTTTTCCGTACTTAACCTCAGGCACCACCACCTTCCTCCAGAAAAACTCTTCCTCTGAAGACTTCTATATGTTACAGCATTTGGGCTATACTATTTATTCATGTCGTATGTATATTTATATAGTAACAGATATAAACAATTCATACTGAGCTTATATGCTGGTGTGAGTTACCTCTATCTTAATACACACTCACTGAATAAGTGACCACTTACCCTCAGCACCTTAGCATGGTGCTAGGCCATGGTAGATGCTCCATGTATACTTGCCAAATGGCTCAGAACTGTTGGAATATGTTGTAACCGAAACTCAAGGCCTCATTGACTTGCACAGGGAGAGCCTTGAGCAGCCTTACACATACAGCCAATCTGATTTGGGGGCTTTTGCCAGGTTTCCTTTGCTCTATCTGCCCTTACTTACCCCTACATTCTTCTGCCTTCAAGGCCCAGCCTTGCTCAGGTCCTGCTTCCACAGCTGTCGGCCTCCCAGGAGAGGCTGCAGATCCATTCTCAGCAGTGAGTTCTGTTTCACAGGAGCCTCCAAAGTGGAGTAAGCACATAACAGGGAATACCCCAGATGTTCCACTGAGATGTAAGAAGAAAATATTAGAATATATATGCTAATATATATATACACCTATTCACATATACACATATACAGGGTGGCTGTAAAGTTCACGTGCAATTTAAAATAGTTTTCTATGTGTATATGTGTGTATATATATATACAGGGTGGCCATAAAGTTTGTACACACATACATACATACATAAATACACACATATACACATACACATATGTAAATACACACACGTGGATACACATACATGTGTAAATAAATGCACACACGTAAACATATATGCATATGTGCATAAACATATATCTGGGTGCATAGATAGGCCTGCACATATATGTGTGTATGTATATGCACCTACATATACACCTACATACCTATACATATACCATATATACTCAAGTATAAACCGAGTTTTTTTGGCACAAAATTTGTGCCAAAAAACCTGAACTCAGCACAAATTTTGTGCCGAAAAAACTCGGCTTATACTCGAGTATATACGGTACGTATAAAACGATATACACTTACATACTTATGCAGATATACACAGACATATACATACATAGGCATTAATAGTAGCATGCCACATAACAATGTTTTGATGAACAACAAACCATATAAGTGATGGCTGTCCCATAAGATTACAATACCACTATTTTTACTGTACCTTTTCTACATTTAGGTATGTTTAGATATATATACATGTGTCATTGGGTTATAGTCACCTATAGAATTTAGGACAGTAACATGCTGTACAGCTTTATGGCCTAGGAGCAATAGGCTGTACCGTAGAGCCTACACCACAGGCGAGACCATCTAGGTGTGTGTAAATATACTCTATGATGTTCACACAAAGACATATTGCCTAATGATACATTTCTCAGAATGCATAACTCATTAGGCAATGCATGGCTGACACACATATATGCCTATTTATGTGCATATGTTATATACGCACATATATATTTATTTTTTATCAAGAAAAAAAAAATTATGATTTACTGACATTTTATATGTGATTTGACATGGTATGGTGGTCTCATGGCCTCTTGGTGTACACTGAAGGGAAAGAAGGGAAGTTTTCACAGCAAAGAAGGGGTTCACTGAGGGTTCAGGAAGGTAAATTTGCAGATTATGTTATTTGGTTTTAACTAACTTATCCTTACAAAATAGAAAAGTGACTTTACAAGATTCCTCCAAAAAAAAAAAAATGCAGTTTGAATATAATGCCAACAATATCAAATACAGCTATCCCGTGAACATGGATTTGAGCTGCATGGATCCACTTCCGCCTGGTTTTTATTGCACCTCTGCTAAGACAGCAAGACCAACCCCTCCTAGTCCTCCTCCTTCTTAGTGTACTCAACATGAATACTCCAGGAATAAAGACCTTCAGGATGATCCACTCCACTTAATGAGTAGTAAATATATTGTCTCTTCTTATGTCAAGTGTGGGGATCAGATGTCAAGTCTGTGTTCCTGGGTTCTTGGTTCCCAGTACTGAAGAATGATTTCTGGTACCAAGCTGATGGAACAGACGGCAAGACAGATACAAGCAAGCCAAGTAGCAGGATTTATTAAGCACTGAGTATAGACAGTATAGTACACTCGCAAAGTCAGGAGAGAGCAAACTATTCCAATAAGGAACAGCAGCCGCCCAGGTTAGCATCTGTCCTTTTATGTTAATCCCTGATAATATGCTAAGCTGGAGGTAGAACATGCATGAATTTTCTGGGAAAGAGGTGGAGAGTTCTCAGAACTGAGAATACTTCTTTTTCCTGACTTTCTGAGGGTTGCCATGGCATTTATAAACTGTCATGGGCTCATGGGTGTGATTTTTTTACTATGCTAATGAGGGTGGGTCACTTGAGGAAAACACCTTACTTGCATGCATGCTCTAAAGACCCCTTTTTGTGGCCTTCGCCATATCTCCCCCTACTTCTTTCTAGTTGGTCAGTCCTTGAAGACTCCCTTTTCTAAATCAAATATCTGGTCAGTCCTTGGGACTCCTCGACATGTCATCTGTTCCTTCTTGGAAGTCACCTCTGGTCAATTTTTGCTTTTATTTTAGACAAAACATCTCCTGGTTCCATCCTTTCCTCTCCTTCCTTATTCCTACCTAACATTTATAATTTTCTTTGTAATATTTTCTTTTCACTAGTTCGCTTTATTGTGAGAATACAGTATATAATATGTGAAACATACACGATATGTGTTAATGGACTATGTTATCTGAAAGGTTCTGGTTAATGATAGGCTATTAGTAGTTTGGGGGGAGTCAAAAGTTATATATGAATTTTTGACTATGCAGAGGGTCAGCACCACTAAACCCCAGCTTATTCAAGGGACAATTGTTCTTACATGGCATTTAGTACATGCCAGGCACTGTCCTAATTGTTTCATCTCTATTAACCCAGTTAACCCTCACACAAATCCTGTGGTCAAGGTATTGGTTTTATTCCCATTTTAAACAGGAGGAAACTGAGGCATAGAGAGTTTAAGTAAGTTGCTAGTCAATGGCAGAGTTGCAATGCAACCCAGGCAGTATCTCTCTAGAGTCAGGGCCCATAACTGCAACATAATGCTCCTTATAAACACAAAGAAACAAGAAAATGGCAGAGCAAATGTTTCTCCTCCTCTTGGTACAATATCTTGGTATAGATAGGAGCATGCTGTCAAGCCTAACATGTGCAACAAATTGCCATGAAACTACAAAGCAGATATAGAAATATGGATTTGCATTCACTCTTTAATGATGAACTTTGCCCTAAGTTGTTTAGTATGCCTTGAAATATTGGCCAATAATATTAAGGCATATATTGAGTTTATAAATAAACTAACCAACAAGTCAAGTGAGGTGTAGTCCCAGCTACTAGGGGTGAGATAAGGAGGATTGCTTGAGAGTAGGAGTTCAAGATCAGTCCAAGTAATATAGCAAGATCCTTATCTCTAAAAATAAATAAGTATACAAATAAATTAACCAGCATACATTAGTGATTTATTAAATAAGCATTTGTAAAAAAAAATTTAAAAATTGGAGACCTCTGTGAGATTGACAGATAGCTAGTCAACTTTCTATAAAAGTTCAGAAGTTCACACTCCATAATGTTTATAGCACTTACTCGCTGGGAAATGAGATTGTGTGTTGAGACTAGTTTTAAGATAAAATTTTCGTTTATTCCTTCTACATTTACATAATGTTATAATTTCCCAACTACTATGAAACATTTTATAAGAAAAACGTAAAGAACAAAATTTATTTCTATGTCTTCCCACTAATAACCAAAGAATGCCTCATTTCTCAGCATGGCAATCAAGATCTTGCATGACATTTGTAATCCTCTCCAACTTTCCCAGTTGTCAGGAACATCTTCACACTTTTGTCTCTATTGGGGTTGTCAGCACTTCATGCTGTCTTGTCCATTGCATTAGGCATGTGACCCAAACTGGGCCCATCGTAGAAAAAGGGATCCCTTTTTCTCACTGTCAAACAGTCTATCAATCATCTTCAGGCTCAGATGTCTTGTTGGAACCTCCCAACAGGGAAACCTGTTTCCCTACACTCAGGAGTTTATGTATGTATCTATTGTTACATCTTCCCATCATATGTGATTGCCTAAGTTATGGACAGGCCTGGCACATGTGATCATGCAAGTTGTGCAATGCACATGGATGCCTGGCTAACGGTGAGTGGAGGTGGAAGGCTCCTCACCAAGCTGTGAGCCCTGATGTGCTTTCCTCAATTTTTGCATTGACCAGCACTGTTCTTACTAGATTGCGAGCTTCCTGAGAGTAGAGAACATTCTTAGTCATCTATTTGACATGATCCCTGGCAACTTGCCTTGTCAGAAGACTCTCAATAAATATCTGTTGAATTGAATTTCAGAGTACATTTTCAAACATAAAATTTTGACATTCTTCATCATTTTTTATCTTCTTTATTCAATTATTCAGGAAATCAGTCACCACGCTGACGTTACGCTCTCTTAAGCATCTATTATGATGTCAAACACCTTAGGGGGATTTAGTGGAGATTATGATAAATGACCTTTGTTTGTTTTCTGTTCTTTCTGTCACATTTTCTGATCTATTTTTATGATCTACCTTCTAAATTTTATTTATTGTATTTTGTCTTCCAAAATACCCTGTATGATTGCAGTGCTCACATGCATAATAAATTTTAAAGTTTTTGTGTTAAATAAAATAAGATATCAAGACCAGCTAGGAATTTATGACTTCTCCTAAACAACAGTGCCACATAAACCATAGGACTCCAAGAAATGTTGATTATTGACACAAATGGTTATGAAATTAGAGTTAAAAGCCTATATACACTGCCTACAGGTTGGAAAATGAGATAATATAGTTTTTTTAAATATTTTAAAATAAAACATGACCTAATTATCTGTTCATGTGGAAAATGTTATCACCAACAAACATCTGGGTGTCATTTTGAATTTTTTCTACCAGAGAAGTCATGTAAACAGATGAGAAGAAAGTTCTTTACTCAACGTGTATTGGTCGGTGAAAACTCTTGATTGACAGTTTTAGGTGGTATTAAACCAAAAACTACATGCTCTATAAGATGAAGAGGGGGGAAGAGGAAAGGGACAGCAACTGCTAGTTATTTTTTTAAAGAAAATGTACACTTTTAGGGAGGGAGATTGATAGTCTTCCAGAAAAGAAACTACAAGGATTCAACAACTAAATCGCTTAAAAATAATGAGAAAATGGGATCATTTCGTCTGGTGAAAACCACTAAATAATTACACCAGTTTGAGCATTTAAAATTTGAAGACTCAAGCAGCAAAGCCCATTTGCTGAAATTTTAAAAGAAAGGTCCAGGGACTTTGAATCACCCAGCTCAGTTAAAGGTTGAGTGATTAGTCATTGCTTTATTCCATATTGATAGATTACGCTTACCACATAACCATCCAGAATGTTACAAAATAGTACCCATAGGAGCAACTGAGTCTTTACCTGTGATGACAGACTCTGGTCTCAGACTGCTTGAGTTCAAATCATGGTTCCATCATTTAATTATTTGCCTTATGACATTGATAAGTTACTTAAGGTCTCTATTTTTATTTCCTTGTCTGTAAAATGAGGATAAGAATTGTTTCTAACTCAGAATGTTGTTGTGGGGAACAGTGCAATACTATGTGCAAAATACCACAGGACCTTACCACAGGGCCTAGACCATGGTAAGTACTCTAGACAAACTCACCATTGCTATTAGTGATATAATAAAGAGCTAGGAAGCAGAGCAAGCAGTAAAAGACTGGAAAAGCTTTTAAATACTGAGCATCTACAGTATGCCAGTCATTAAGTTAGCCAATTTTCCTGCTTCAGTTTTTAAATTAGTCTTAAATTATATAAGAAATGCGTATCCCCTCTAAAGGAATTAAAAGAACACAGAATGATTTAATGTGAAAATGAAAAGAGGAAGATCCCAACTAACACCATACTTCCATTGACATTGAAAACTTCTATTCCAGTGACTCAGAGATTATTACTATAAACTTTTAGGGGGAAAGCGAGAAGCAAATGCTTATATTTTCTGTGCTTATACTAATATGCACATTTATTTATTGTTTATTTATTTATTTCAGTTGGAGTCTCACTCTGTTGCCCTGGGTAGAATATTGTGGAATCACAGCTCATGGTAATCATAAATTTCTGGGTTCAAGCGATTTTCCTGCCTCAGCCTTCCAAGTAGCTGGGACTGCAAGTACCCACCAATATATACCCCATCTTTTAGTATACAAATACTATACTACTACCTTGTAACAACTTTCCTTTGCTTTTTCTTATTTATTATTTATTATATCTTGGCTTCCTTCCTTTCTTTCCTTTCCTTTCTTTCTTTTCTTTTCTGTCTTTTCCCTCCTTTTAAAAATAGTTCTTGAGGGCAGAGACAAGATGGTTGACTGAAGCCAGCTTTCCACAGAGGCTCCTGTCCAGAAGGAGAGTTAAAGGACAGAAATTTAGCAAGTAACCTGGGAGATTAGAGCTGCGCTAAGAGAGAAGGTTGAAGAATGCATATCAACCCTGCTGAGGCAAGCTGCGACTCCAAGGATACAAAGAAAAGGTACAAAATCCATCACCAAACAGACAGGAGTCCTCTCCCCCATGAGAATGGCTTGGAGTGCCCCATAAACAAACAAGCAGTGTTCAAAAGTCCTCCCCTTATACTCCACTGGAGAGACCCTCTAAAAATTGGACCTACTTCCCCACTAGGGTACCATGGCACTCTCCTGCCAGGCATAAAACTGTGCAAAACTGTATATATTCTCTACTTGCAATTCTGAGCTCCCTGCACTCCCCTCCACTCTGACTCTGAGATCTGGAGGCCTCTCCCCCAGGAGTCCAGATTCTTGGGTGTTTTCTCTAGAGGTGTGGACAGGGCCTGAACTGCTGCTGGTCAGTGCTGATTCTGTGGCACTGGACTGAGGAGAGGATGGTGGGCTGAGAGGGAACCACAATGGAGCACAGGGGATCACCCCTGGATATTCTGGAGTCACACCCCCTGTCTCTCTGGGGAACCAGAGGATGCCGGGCATCTTTCTCAGGTGGCAACCACTGGCAGAAGAGATCTAGGATAGAAACGCAGGCCCCATGAGTAAAAGATTTGCCTGAGGCGGTAGTGGCCTGGGTGGAGTGCAGGGACTAGAAAATGCATGCACAGTGCCGTCAGAATCCAAGGACGGGGCTGACCCAGAGGACGGCTTTATTGAGCCTAAGACACACCCGGCCCCCAGGGGATCATCAGCCTAGACAAAGGAGGGTAGGAGGCTAGCACTGACAGCTAACCGTTCTATGAATACAAACTACCAGGCAGCAGCAAAGACAGGGCCTGAGGTGCAGGTTCTGTAAACTCAAAAGAGCTTCTCTTCTGCAGGGGAATTTAACAGGCACAGAAACAAATTCTGCAAAGTTGTTATGTTTGGTCAGTAACATCAATCAGGGGTGGGGCTGGAACTGAGTGAACACCCCCAACCTCCATCAAGCGCGAAAGGTGGTCAGGCTCCACCCCCTGCTGCAGGATAGTGGCAGAGAGCAGCGTTCTGGCTGAGGAGACATAGATTTCCTTGTGATTCAGGCAGGTGCAAACCCCTGGAGAATCTGCTCATTGGAGGCAACTGGGTCACAGCCCTGCGGGGTTATCAGTGACTGGGTATACAGAGGTACAAGGTGGGGAAGGAGGCATCAACCTTCCCAGACTAATCTATTTGCTGTGTGGGTCCTCCTGACCTCACAGAGCACCAGGGCAAGTCATATTTGAGTTGTCTGCAGACACCTGCAATCGAGTTGCCAGAGACCTTTTAAACTTTTCCACCTGAGACAGGTTGTGACTGAGACAATTGATTTGGACCTTTTGAACTGAGTCACTCGCCTGAGGACTATCCAAGTGGTGCCCTGAGTGTGTAGTTGTAGAAAGGTTTGATTTTCCTTTTCCAATTGTTGCCTGGTGGGGGTGGGATGGGGTGACTTAATTGCTGGTATTTCTCCACAGCTGAGACTTCAACCCAGAGTAACTGTTTCAATGTGGTCAGACAGAGATCAGCTGAAAACAAGACAGAGCCACTTAGCCCCACCACACCAAACAGGGCCCCAGTTTCTCAGACTGTAGCACTGTATGGGTCCATGACAAAGCTCCAAATTACCAATTTTTTTGAAAAAAACAACAATGAAGACACGAATTATCAGAACCTCTGGGATACCCAAAGGCAGTCCTAAGAGGGAAATTTATAGCACTGCAAGCTTTCCTCAAGAGAACAGAAAGAGAGGAAGTTAACAACTTAATGGGACATCTCAAGCAACTGGAAAAGGAAGAACATTCCAACCCCAAACCCAGTAGAAGAAAAGAAATAGCCAAAATTAGAGCAGAATTAAACGAAATTGAAAACAAAAGAATAATACAACAGATCAATAAATCAAAAAGCTGGTTTTTTGAAAAGGTCAATAAAATAGATAACCCTTTAGCCAACCTAATCAGAAAAAGAGTAAAATCTCTAATCTCATCAATCAGAAACGACAAAGACGAAATAACAACAGACTCCTCAGAAATCCAAAAAATTCTTAATGAATATTACAAGAAATTTTATTCTCAGAAATATGAAAATCTGAAGGAAATTGACCGATACTTGGAAGCACGTCACCTTTCAAGACTAAGCCAGAATCAAGTGGAAATGTTGAACAGGCCCATATCAAGTTCTGAAATAGCATCAACTATACAAAATCTCCCTAGAAAGAAAAGCCCGGGACCGAATGGTTTCACATCAGAATTCTACCAAACCTTTAAAGAGGAATTAGTACCTATATTACTCAACCTGTTCCAAAAGGTAGAAAAAGAAGGAAGACTACCCAACACATTCTATGAACCAAACATCACCCTGATCCCCAAGCCAGGAAAAGACCTAACAAAAAAAGAAAATTATAGACCAATATCACTAATGAATATAGATGCAAAAATATTCAACAAGATCCTAACAAACAGAATCCAACAACACATCAAACAAATTAAACATCATGACCACGTCGGTTTTATCCCAGGGTCCCAAGGCTGGTTCAATATACGTAAATCCATAAATGTAATTCAGCACATAAACAAATTAAAAAACAAAGACCATATGATTCTCTCAAT
>CAUYPK010142809.1:0-16743 GCA_963574355.1 Loris lydekkerianus
TGGGCGTTGTGGCGGGCGCCTGTGGTCCCAGCTACTTGGGAGGCTGAGGCAAGAGAATCGCTTGAGCCCAGGAGTTGGAGGTTGCTATGAGCTGTGATGCCACGGCACTCTACCCAGGGGGACAGCTTGAGGCTCTGTAAAAAAAAAAAAAAAAAAAAAAAAAAAAAAAAGGCACGCACACAAAAAAATAAACAATCTTTTCCCTCTTGGTGGGGAAGAGATGTGCATACACAAGAAGGAAAAGATTGATGACTGCAATCTTCAGTGATTGGGTTTTATAAAACACCTTCTGGCCATAGTAATTCATATTCCTGACATGTGGGAAATGCACTAACCACCTCCCAAGAAACCTTAAAAGTCTCAATGGCATCAGATACAAGCTCAAGGCCCAGGATCTTATCTAAATCAATTTCTCCCTTAGGAGGCATCTTTACTGCACTTCCTCTCTAAAGATGCATGAAAGTAAAGACGAGTGTTTTTTCCCATATTCACTCAGAATACAATGTGGAGTCAGACAACATACAACTCTTGTTCAAAAAGAGGAAAAAATGAGAGATGTATAGCAGCTCTGAACTCCAGTTTGGCACATGTCTCTAATTCTTTATGATTCAAGAAGCAGAGAACGTAGGAGGTCTGAAAATTAAGTTTGCAAACTCATCCTAGAAAAAGTGCTACATATCTCATTGCTGGATATCACTATGGCCACCTTCAAAGGACTCCACTTGGGAAGCTATGCACCAATTTCAGTGCCTAGTCCACCCTTGCATGCAATTAGGGAAATCTGTCTTTTCTGCAATGGCCATCAAAGCTGTTATATTACTCTTAATGTCCTGAATGTCATCAGGATGTCTTTCTTTTAGTATTTCTCAGGTAAAGAGAAAAGTTATTGGAGCCAGATCAGTTGAGTAGGGAGGGTGCTCCAATACAGTTACTTGTTTACTGGGTAAAATCTCCCTCACAGTGACATGTGAGCTGTTGCATTGTCATGATGCTAGAACAATGAGTTGTTGGCCAAGATTTTCATTTAAGGTTTTCCTCTTTCTCTATTGAAGTTTACTTGCTCTGCTATACTTCTCACAGCTGACAATTTGACACATAATTTGACAAATATTTGCAGTGTTTTCTCCAGTTCTGGTTGTTCCTGGCTACCCTGACCTCTCTTAATGAGTGACATTTTCTCTCCTCTCAGAAAACATTTAATCCATTTGTATACTCCCATTTTTTTTTTTCATTATATTATCCCTATAAACTTGGACTAACAGTCTCTGATTTCACTTCCACTCTTGCCAAGTTTAATAAGAAATATAATGTTTGTTCATTGCTCTCTAACTCAAGCTCATTCTTGGGATGGCACACAAAAAACACAACAACAGGGTGGCACCTGTGGTTCGAAGGAGTAGGGAGCTGGTCCCATATGCCAGAGGTGGTGGGTTCAAACCCAGCCCCAGCCAAAAACTGCAAAAAACAAACAAACAAACAAACAAAAAACACAACAACAATAATGAATGCCATTCAGCAAGACAATGCTGCATGTTGACAGAAACACAACTGTGAGACACTGAGATGCCAAGGGTATGAAACCTTACCGAGTTGTTTGTACAGTGCTGCCACCATAAGCAATGATGGCAACTTTGCAAACTTACTTCATTGCTGAATGGTCATTTTCAAAGGACTCCCCTTGGGCAGGTAGCAACTGTATGTTAACTAGAGCCTAGTTATTCCTGGGAGTGGTTCTCAGCTCTTGGCTCTTCTCTGTGAGATCTTGCCTCTTTACTCTGAGTCATTCGTTTTCATGAGAAATGACTTGTGTTTGAAGCTGAGGAGCTTTATCAAACTGCTTTCAGATTTTTGGAGGTTGAAGGCCTAAAAGTCTTCATTTTGAACTCTCTCTGCCTCTTTTAATATAAGCAGATATGATTCTTTTAAAAATACTGTGTATTTCCTTTGAATCAGATTATAGTCCTCTCCATTGGACAAAAAGTATATCCATGAATCTCATCAAGCCTTTCTCTAAGTTGAGCTGAGAGTTAGGATGTTGAGGGATAGCACCCTTAACAATCTTAGATGTTTATTATCTAGCTGAATGGTAGCTGTAAGATTCCTAGAAATCTTTTTGTTTAACTAAGAGGTCTAGGAGGCACCAGCTTAAATATTTCTTAACTCTTAAAGGATATTACATCTGCACCCTTTATTCTAAATTATCCTGATTCTATGGTTTAGATTTGATTTTGCCCTAGTATTTCTTCGGTCCAAACTTCTTGTTGGGTGGAAAAGTTGTTCTAGAATATTTGTAGTTTTCTATAGATTTTTCTCCATAACTGAGCTGTTTTATTTAGTTCATTTCTCTCCTCTCATATTTGATGATAGGCAGCTAGAAGAAGTCAATGCAGAGTTTTCAGTGTTCTGCCTGGAAATCTCCTTGCTAGACCTACAAATTTATTAGGTTACCTCTTTCCTTCAATAATTTCCACAAAGTTATTAATTCTACATTTTACATTGCTGCAGGTGAAAGTGTTGCCTCTCATTTCTTCTTATTCTTCCAGCCACCACTGTCTGCATCTCCTGCTCAGTTCCAAAGTTAAGGCTACATGTTTTTGTTTTGGCCCAACAGCCTCTTATTTCTAACATCAGTTTCTATTTTGGCTATCTTTCCTATAACAAACAACCTCAAAACTTAGTGGTTTAACTAGTTTATTAACTCATGATTCAGTGCTTGGAGCTTAGCTGGCTCAGTTATGTGGTTCATCTGTTCCAGAAGATGTTGTCTGGGGTTTCAATTATCTAAAGGTTGTAGTATGCAGAGAGCTTATCCACAGGTTAAAAGCTTATCTGATTGTCCTTCAGGAGACCTCACCATAGAGCATGGGTTTCTCACAACATATAGTGGTTGAATTTCAAGAGGAATAGTTCCAAGATTCAGTCTTCAAAGATGAAGGAAGTAGAAATTATCCGTACTCTTTAGGCTTCACCTCAGAAATCTCAGAATGTCATTTCTGCGTTCTACTGATGAAAGCAAACCTGGCGAAAGCAAACATGGCGACAGCCCAGCTTCCATAGGAGGGGAAAATAAGCCCATCCCTCAATGGAGAAATGTCACATGTACACAGAGAATTGATGGAAGTCACCACTGGAGATTTGTAACTACACATACATTTTTTAGTATACATCAAATACAAGAAGATTGAAAATACAAGCATACCTCAGAGTAAGTGCAGGTTCGGTTCCAGACCACCACAATAAAGCAAGTATTACACTAATGCAAGTCACACAATCACACATTTTTTTTTGTTGTTTGTTTGTTTGTTTCCAAGTACATATTAAAGTTACATTTGGGTCCAGGTATTGTACATGCCTATGGAGAGACCAAGGCAGGAGGATTGCTTCAGCTTAGGAGTTTGAGACCAGCCTGGGAAACATAATGAGATCCTGTTCCTACAAAAAAGAAAAACTTATTTTTACATTTTATTGTAGTCTATTAAATGTGCACTTAGCATCATGCCTAAGAAAAATATATATAAATACCTTAATTGAAGGTACTTCATTGCTAAGAAAAAATGCAGGCAATCATTTGAGCCTTCAGTGGGTCATAATTTTTTTATTGGCAGAGGGTCTTGCTTTGATATTGATGGATGCTGACTAAACAGGGTGGTGGTTGAAGGCTGAGGTGGCTGTGCCAATTTCTTTTTTTTTTTTTATTAAATCATAGCTGTGTACATTGATATGATTATGGGGCATCATATACTAGCTTCATAAACCATTTGACACATTTTCATCCCAATATTCAACATAGCCTTCCTGGCATTTTCCCAGTCACCGTGGCATGACGGTTTCTAACTTGATCCAAGGATTCATCTCAGTGATGAGTGGAACACAGGATCAAAGCTTCATTTCCAAGATCAAAGGAGAGCAGAGCAAAGGAGACACAGTGCTATTGTCAGTGATAAAAGACATTAATAATAGATCTTGAGACCAAAGCCAGGAGATGGTGGAAGCACTCTGTGGGGAGCTCACACTTCCACTCAAGACTTCAAGGTTTTCCAGTAGTTATTCCTGAAATTTGTTAATTAAACCTAATTACTTCTATCAATCGAGAGGAGGCCATGCCTCAGAAATCTCAGCGTTAGCCTAAAGGCTGGAAAGCTACAGTTGTAATTATGGATCTCGCCCCACGGGGAGAGGGATTTCAGGCTCTCTGAACAAGCAGTTGGAATGCACCTGCAGGACACTGGGATGGAAGGTGACCACACAGCCAGGCGCCACACACTGCAGTGAGCCATTAGCTCCCTTTGAAAGAGATCCAAGCCAAGAAAAACATTGACTCTGGTGACATAGCAAAGCTCCTCCAGGCTGCCTGTTAATTATCAGGTTGTCCACCAACACCCCCGATGGAAGATGCAGGAATGAACAATCGCAATGCTGCCCAGGTCACATGCAGGGCCTGGGCCCAGCAAGGCTGCTCATTTTACATGGTAAATTATTATCCATGTCATTGATTTTACAGACTGTTAAATACCCAATTAGTCTAAATAACACTCATCCCTCTGTATTCCAAGTCACTTATTAACGACCAACCTTCACTGATATTAATTAAGGCCAATATAGGCTTAGGGGTCTTCAGTCAACTGGAACCTGCCCTGCTCATAAAATAAAGAGAAGAGTTTCTCTCCACCCTGGCAGGCCATGCGTGATGCAGTTTCTTTTTTCTTTCTTTTTTTTCTTTTTTTATAATTCTATGGTTTTTATTGTGTTTAGTATATTCACAGATAAAGTGCAACCATCTCCACAGTCAATTTTAGAACATTTATTTTCATCACCCCAAAAAGAAACCCATAGCTTTCATCTGACTTCTTGTCCCCGGCCCTGTGCAACCACTAATCTTTCTGTTTCTACAGACTTCCCTGCATGGACATGTCATGCGAATGGAATTGTGGAACATGTGGTTTGCTGTCACGTGCCTTCTGTCAGTTAGCCTGACACTTACAAGGCTCTTCCGTGGTGTCCTGTATATCAATCAGCGTTTCCTTCCTTCTGAGGGCCAAATACCCTTCCATTGTATGGATAGTCCACATTTTGTTTATCCATCTGTCAGTGGACAGACACTATCTATGTAATTTTAAAAATTGTATTTAGTTTTTAAAAAGAATTGGTTGAAAGCGAATTGGTCAAGATAACAGTTGGTTTCTGGTTGTTTTCAGGCTTTCCAGCCTGTGATGCCACTTGACATATCAAATAGCAGTTAGTGAAACTGAGGACCCAGCTTAAGTGTGCGATGCAGTTTCTATTGGAACATGAAAATCTAAGTTTCCAGAATTTCTTTAAACCTATCAATTGTAAAAAATCATATATCTGCAGAATCCAGAAGCAGATAGAACATCAGTTGCAACTGATGTTGATCAATTTCAACAGTTTATGGTATTAATTGCTTAATCAAAATATTAATAATAATATAGTCACAGGAGCCCCAAATCAATAACCATTTGAACCTCTTTGTTTCTGAATAAAATAAAAACACCCAGGCCATAATCTTTTTCAAAAATATTTTTAATTTTAAATTAATCTTCAGTTGAAAAACAAAACACAGTTTTAAAAATACCTTTTAAAGAAGTTTTCTCTGCTGACATAATAAAATTTGTTTTACAGAAAAACATTTTCATTTCTTAGATAAAATAATAATGAATACATTTTGTTCCTATTACGCCAACATATTGGAGAAAAATAGATCAGTTTTGTGGGTTACCTATGGGGGCCATTACACAAAGCAGAGCCCCACTGGCCAGGGAGCGACCCCTGACAATGGAAATAGCTGCTCTTCCAGACTCTAAACCAAAGGGGCCCAGGCATGGCCAGGTGCGGGCATCCGGGCAGAGCCAGCCAAGCACTGCTGAGAAGGCTCCCTCCTGGGCTGCTGCAGCTCTGAGAGCCACCAGAGAGCCAGGCAGCAGGGCCTGGAAACAGCCAGACCCCAAGATGCTCACCTGGGGTCCCCTGGAAGGAAAGCTTTGTTTTCCCCCAACTGGGTGGACTGGGAGTGAGAAACGCACTCATTCAGCACTCAGCCCTCCTGCCTAATGCAATGCCTTCCCCTCCCCTTGAGGTCATAGCCCCAAAAAGGTCCCCCAGCCAGAAGGTCTTACCAGGCTCCTATCCTGAGGCACCGATATTTCGATGACCAGCTTCAGTCTCCATGGAGTTTCCTCTGCCTGGGATGAGCCCCCATGTAGGGACACAGGCAATGCCAAGAAATGGCAGAGAAATGAGGTTTTGGTGAACTCTGCCATCAGTGCCCCCTCTGCAGGCCCACTGGACCTCCCCCCACCGGGCTGCCCTGAGAAGCACCAGGCCACAGGATTGGGGGAGTGGGGGGTGTGCACAGAACGTGAGCAGAGCAGCAGGGGTCCCAGCCAAGGGGCACCCCACCCATCCACTTTCTTAACACAAGCCGTACCCACACACCTCCACTTCTGGGCTTTCCGCAGCAGACCCAGCCCCATGTCTCATCTCTGTGCACCTCCCTGTGTCCCAGCTGGTAGGACACACAGGCACGTGTACACATAAGCCCCCAAGCAGACACCCTCGCCCAATCTCAGCAGGTCCCAAAGGGGCCGCATCCCCAAACTCCTAGACCACATCACAAAGGGCACAGACGAGCTGGAACAGACCCACCTGGGGCCGGGCTCTGAGGGGTCCAAGATCCATGCCCTAAAGGCCTTTGTTAAGGGAACAGAGGTGGGTTAGCCAACAGTAGAGGACAAACTGGCAGAGCCTTGGATGGGTCTGAGGCAGTGAAGAGATTTCAGGGGACTGGTTTTTAGTAGTAGGAACTCATCACAGTGGTGACCAGAGAAGGCCTAAGGTCTGTTCTGCCCTTGCCCACATGACACTCCCAGCACAGACACAGCCCCTGCTCCAACACACCTCTGTCTGCACCCCAGAAGGGAAGCCCCGCACGGCAGACAGGCCTCCTCGGGCCCGTCCCACCTACGGGCTTCCCTGTCCTAATCTCCATCCTCACCCTGTGTGTCCAATCTGCGGCCACAGTTAGCCCAAGGCACTGGCCTGTGCACTGGTGGCCCCCTGACAAGAGGCCCAGGCCCCCACATTTCTCTTCTCAGCCCCAGGGCCACCTCTGGAATAAGCAGCTCTGCGTCTCATATCTGTGCATGACCAGCAGCCAGGCCACATCTCTGTAGACCTGGGAATTCTTCACTCCTCCTCCCTTGTGTCTTGCCCGGAGCAAACACAGAAGCAACATTAACTTAGACACTAGACTTAGCAGCCATTAAAGGCAAGGGGGAGCTCCCTCCCCAGTGCCAGGAGACCCCAACATCAGGCCCTGCATTGCAGAGAGGCTTTCTCAGCATCTGTGCGGGGACTCCTAACTGAACAGCCTTCAGTGGAAGGATGGACCAAGTTAGCTTCCTAACACCAACGGTTATTCTCAGAAGCTACCTATTAAGTGGGTTATGTCATACATAACAAATTTAATGCCTTTATTTGGAAAGTTGGATTATGTTAGACAAGTCTGCCCTGATACATTTTAAAAATGCGACTACAGATAAACACATAAGAAGGTGACATGTGTTGTCCGTAATAGCTTCAAATAACCTTTCCAAACACCAGCTCAGAGTTTGTTAATGCTCTACCTGTAGCACAAGTCTTTCCTGAAAGTAGTTTATTAACATTCGGTTAAACAGCATCTTTAGGCGCCAGGTGCAGGGCTCACACCTATAATCCCAGCACTTTGGGAGGCCGAGGAAGGAGAATGGCATGAGGCCATGAGTTTGAGACCACCGTGGGCAACATAGAGAGACGCTGTCTCTGCAAAAAATAGTTTTTAAATTAGCTGGTGGGGTGTGCCTGTACTCCCAGCTACTCAGGAGGCTGAAGCAGAGGGATCCCTTGAGCGCAGGAGTTTGAAATTACAATGAGCTATGATTGTGCCACTGCAGTCTAGCCTGGGTGACAAAGTAAGATCCTTTCTCTTAAAAATATAAAATAAAATAAATAAATAAAAATTACAAAAATGCCATCTTTACATTGAAGGTTCAGATTAAATGTATTTATTTTTTAGAAATATATCCTAGGGTAGCACATTCTAAGACCCACTTGTCATAAAATAGGTCAGCAAATTTAAAATGCATTCTTCTGTAAAAGAAAAAATATCTTTAAGTTGGGCAAATCTTTTAACCACAAAATATTTTCACAATGACATTCATTTCATTGCAAAGTATTACAAGGTATCACTGTTCCCAAGTTCTTACTTTCATGAAAGGAATTACACAATCCACTTTCCTCGGCACTTGGTGCCCTTCTGGCCTTGACTTCCTGGCCCCTGCTCTGACACGAGACTGGGGATGAAGCCCACACACTGTCATCTCTGTGACTCTGCCTGGAATCTGTTTCTCATTTCTGGCCTACCCTAGCCTCCATCTAGGACTCTGCTTAGACTGTTTTTTTCCTAAAAAATTGCTTTTCTTAAAAAGCTATTTGTTGAATATGCACCTCCCCCTAAACATCTTTCTTTTCCTGACTAGAGAGAATGGGGGTTTTGCGTATTTCTAAATTAAAACAGATTATAGAAATACCCTGGCCAGGGTATATAAGAATCAGCCATCTGTTACTCCCCTGCACAGCGCAACTCCTCCAAAATGTGTTATTTGTCCGGATTCTTGTTGGCTCAAATATTCATCAGTTTCTCCTATCCACTTTCCAGCAGTAATTGCTAATAAATAATGCATTTATTTTGTCACCATACTGTTTCAGGAGAATTGTTCAAACAAATTTACCAGAGAAAACAAACCTTTATCAATGGTATTATAAATTACTGCCTTTTACTATAAAATCACAAAATAGACCTCCAAGTATAAATTGGTAAGTTAAATAAAATTATGTAAAATAAATTGAGCACTGAGTAATTATTAAAGATCTCTAATTTTACAGATTTTCCTTACATTCTTAGAGTTTAATTTTTAAATAGCTTGTGATTCTGTGCACCTTGTGCTTTTGCTGACCCGTGAAGGCATAAGATTCAGTTAGGTTAGGATTGTATCACAAAGGAGAGTGGATGGGGATTCCACCTCTAGCACACTGGGAAAACTAAGATAAAAACTGCCCTCCCCCCTCATACGACTAGAAAACTGGACAAAATATGAAAACAGTTGTTTTCACTTACTGGAAATCCTTGAGTCTATCTGCAGAATACTAAACTGCATATCTGGGGTAAAATTTCACAAATCTGGGGAAAGAAAAGAAGGGAAGTTGGAAGATGAGCAATTCTCAGAGTTTGCATAGAGCTGGGAGCCACTTAAGTTCCAAAGCCAAAGTACAGAGGCCTCAGCAAACACCTGATGAACTCAGAAGAGGCTAAGAAATGCCATGCCCCTTCAGCCGCAGGGCTGAACCCCTCGAGCACAGGTTCCTCTAAACCAGTGGTTCTCAACCTTCCTAATTCCCCAACCCTTTAATACAGTCCAAAGAGGTCTCAACCCACAGGTTGAGAATGGCTGCAAACCCAACTCACAAGCCTTAAAAACAAGCCTGAATGCCCAGCATGAGGAATAAGTAACTTAATTGCTGGCCAGGAAAAAGTTCAACACTCTTTAAAGGAAAACAACAAAACCAATCCCTCAACATGATAGACAAATTTCTAATTATTCAGTTAAAAGGTAACTAGGCATGTGGCGGAGCAGAATGATGTGACCTGTACACCTGGAAAAGACAGCTAAGAGGCAGACCAACAAATGATAGAGCTGGCAGAATTCGCCATTCAACCTTGAAAGCCCATTACAAACAGAACCAAGGGGTGAAATAAAAATATAAATGTAAGAAAAAATAGGAGATAAAAGTGAAAAAAAAAACTTGCTAAGCTAAGTGTCTAGAATGACCAACGTTCACTAGATAGACTGAGAAGAAAATTGGGGCATCTAAGAGAAAACTCCAGAGAACCTAAAGGCAGGAGACTCTACACACACTGAACCAAGAGGAAACTTTAAAAAAGCATTAAGCGTCAGGAACCTCTGAGATGCTATCTACAGGTCCAGTACACGTGCAACTGAAGAACCAGCAGGCAACAAAAAAGAGCATTTCAATAATCAGGGACTGAATATGTGCCAAATTTGACGAAAACTACATTACCAAAGCATCCCAATGAAATGAACAAGGGCAATCACAAAGACAACCAAGCCAAGACACACTAAACATAAAGAAAAAACAGTTTGAAATCATCCACAGGAAGACTCATGTTACTATTATCAGGAAGGAGAGTGGGAACATCACCCCAAGTCTGCAAATATCGTAAGAGTAATAACAGGTAACATGATCCATTTGGGGTCAAACATGTCAACTCAGAATAGACATTCCATAAAAGGCACAAATTGAAAAGCTGAGTAGAGAAGAAAAGGGAATTCTGAGTAGCACCGCCCTGACCTCTACTAGAGAAATTTGTGAAAAATCGAGTAGCCCTGTCCTCACCTCTACTAGAGAAATTCATGGAAAATCCAAGTAGCCCTGTCCTCATCTCTACTAGGGGAATTCATCGAAAATCTGAGTAGTGGGTCATCACCTCTACTAGAGAAATTCATGGAAAATCCAAGTAGCCCTGTCCTCATCTCTACTAGGGGAATTCATCGAAAATCTGAGTAGCGGGTCATCACCTCTACTACAGAAATTCATGGAATATGTGAGTAGCCCTGTCCTCACCTCTACTAGAGAAATTCACAGAAAATCTGAGTAGCCCTATCCTCACCTCTACTAGAGAAATTCATGGAAAATCTGAGTAGCCCTGTCCTCACCTCTACTTGAGAAATTCATGAAAAATCATGAAAAATCTCACCTCTACTAAAGAAATTCACAAAAAATCCAAGTAGCCCCATCCTCACCTCTACTAGAGAAATTCATGAAATATATGAGTAGCCCTGTCCTCACCTCTACAAAAGAAATTCATGGAAAATACGAGTAGCCCATCCTCACCTCTTCTAGAGAAATTCATGAAAAATCTGAGTAGCCCCATCCTCACCTCTACTACAGAAATTCATGGAATATATGAGCAGACCCATCCTCACCTCTTCTAGAGAAATTCATGGAAAATCTGAGTAGCCCCATCCTCACCTCTACTAAAGAATTTGGGGAAAATCAAGTAGCCCCGCCCTCACCTCTACTTAAGATATTCATAGAAAATTTGAGTAGCTCCTTCCTCACCTCTACTAGAGAAATTCATGGAAAATCAAGTAGCCCCATCCTAACCTTTACTAAACAAGTTCATGGAAAATCTGAGTAGGCCCTTCTTCACCTCTACTAGAGAAAGTCAACTCAAAATGAAAACTTGCCCATCTAGAAAACCTCAATACCAGACACCTTCATTGATGATGTCTGTCACCCATTGAAAATAATATAACACAGATAAGCTGTTACAAGCCCCACTGAGATGAGGGCAATGAGGGCTGGGGGTCTGGCCAAATCTCAAACTACTGGGAACAGAATCAAGTAGAGCCCGTCTTTAGGAGGGAATTTTCCATGAGCAGGTTGCAAATATTCCGTGAGCAGGTTGCAAGGAGTGAAACCCATGGGCAACCAGAGGAGGCCAGGCATCTTCTCAGGTGGCAACCACCAGTGGAACAAATCTGGGACAGAAACACAGGCCCCATGAGTAAAGGGTTTGCCTGAGGCGGTACCGGCTTGGGTGGAGCACGGGGACTAGAAAACACATGCACAGTGCCGGATGACTCCCAGGGCAAGGCTGACCCAGAGGACCACTTTACTGAGCCTAAGATGCACCCAGACTTCAGGGGATCATCAGTCAAAACAAAGGAGGGCAGGATGGTAGAACTGACAGATAACCATGCTGCGAATACAACCCTGCAGCAACAAAGACAGGGCCTGAGGCACAGGTTCTGTGAACCCAACACAGCTTCTCTTCTGCAGGGGAATTTAGCTGGGACAAAAACAAATTCTGCAAAGTTGTTCTGTTCTGTCAGTAACATCAATCAGGGGCTGGGCTGGAACTGAGTGAACACCCCCCAGCCTCCATCAAGTGTCCCAGGTTGTCAGGCCTCACCTCCACCTGGCAGATAGAGGCAGAGAGCAACAGCCTGGCTGAGGAGACATAGATTTCCTTGTGATTCAGGCAGGTAAAAACCTCTGGAGTATCTGCTCATTGGAGGCAACTGGGTCACAGCCCTGTGGGGTTATCAGTGACTGTATGTGACAGAGGTGCAAGGTCAGAAAGGAAGCATCAACCTTACCAGACTAATCTACTTGCTGGGTGGGTCCTCCTGACCTCACAGAGCACTGGAGCAAGTCATATTTGAGTTGTCAGCAGACCCCTCCAATCTAGTTGGGAGAGACATTTTAAACTCCTCCACCTTAGACAGGTGCTGACTGAGAAAATTGATTTGGACCTTTTAAACTGAGCCAATCGCCTGAGGACTATCCAAGTGGTGCCCTGGGTGTGTGGTTGTAGGAAGGCTTGATTTTCCTTTTCTAATTGTTTCCTGTGGTGGGTGGGGTGACTTAATTGCTGGTATTTCTCCACAGCTGAGACTTCAACCTAGAGTAACTGTTTCACTAGGGTCAGACAGAGACTAGCTGAAAATAAGACAGAGCCACTTAGCCCCACCACACCAAACAGGTCCCCAGTTTCTCAGGCCGTAGCATGTTACGGGTCCCCAGCAAAGCTCCAGGGGGAAAGTCAAATGGTGTAAAATAATCATGGGAAGGAATCAGCGGGAAAACTCTGATAACATGAATAAACAGAGTACATCAACACCCCAAAGGAAAAATAATGGCACATGGAACTGAAGATCCCATTCATAAACAGATGGCTGAGATTTCAAAAATCAAATTCAGAACTTGAATTGCAAACAAGATTAATAAAATGGAGGAAAATTTGGAATTAGGAATTTGAAAAGCAATTCAATAGTTGAATTAGAAATTCGAGTTGTCTCAAGAATTCAACAAATTTAAAGACAACGCCACCAAAGATTTTGACACATTGAAGCAAGAATATGCAGTCCTCAAAGATCTGAAAAATACAGTACAATCCCTCAGTAACAGAGTGGAGCAAGCACAAGAAAGAATTTCTGACATTGAAGACAAAGCTTTTGAACACTCCAAAACTCTCAAAGAGGAAGACAAATGGAGAGCAAAAACAGATCATTCTCTCAGAGAGATCTGGGATAATTCAAAGAAGGCTAATATCCACCTTATTGGAATCCCTGAAAGCAATGAAGTGGCTTCACAAGGCATAGAGGCCCCTCTCCATGAAATTATGAAAGAGAATTCTCCACACATGCCAAGAGATTCTGAAATTCAGATAGCAGACAGTTTCAGAACCCCAGCATGACTCAACCTGAATAAGACACACCTAGGCAAATCATAATTAACTTCACTAAAGTTAATGTGAAGGAGAAAATTCTGAAAGCAGCCAAATGTAAGAAAACCATTACCTACAAAGGGAAGAATATTAGAATCACTACAGATCTCTCTGCTGAAACTTTTCAAGCTACAAGAGGATGGTCATCGACTTTTAATCTAAAACAAAATAACTTTCAACCCCAGATCCTGTATCCAGCTAAACTGAGTTTCATTTATGATGGAGAAATAAAAGACTTTTTTTAGAGATAGAGTCTCACTTTATCGCCCTTGGTAGAGTGCTGTAGTGTCACACAGCTCACAGCAACCTCCAACTCCTGGGCTTAGGCAATTCTCTTGCCTTAGCCTCCCAAGTAGCTGAGACTACAGGCACCTGCCACAATGCCCAGCTAATTTTTTGTTGCAGTTTGTCTGGGGCAAGGTTTGAACCTGCCACCCTCGATATATAGGGCCGGCGCCCTACCACAGAGCCACAGGCGCTGTCCGAAACAAAATACTTTAATGACATTCACATGTTGAAGAAATTTGCCATAACCAAACCAGCTCTTCAGGATATTCTTAGACCTATCCTCCATAATGACCAGCACAATCCTCTACCACAAAAGTAAACTCACTCAGAAACTTTTGATCAAACTCTAACTTCCACAGTGGTGAAAGGATTAAAAATGTCCAATGGACTTTTGAAAAACTCGATACCCAAAATTTTACCAGACTTATCTATATTCTCCATTAATATGAACGGCTTAAACTGTCCTCTAAAGAGGCACCAGTTGGCTGACTGGATACAAAAACTCAGGCCAGATATTTGCTGCATACAAGAATCCCATCTTACCTTAAAAGATAAATATAGACTCAGGGTGAAAGGATGGTTGTCCATACTTCAGGCAAATGGTAATCAGAAAAAAAGCAGGTATTGCAATTCTATTTGCAGATACAATAGGCTTTCAACCAACAAAAGAAAGGAAGGATAAGAATGGTCACTTCATATTTCTTAATGGTAATACTCAATATAATGAGATTTCAATTATTCATATTTATGC
The DNA here is from genome assembly GCA_963574355.1 of Loris lydekkerianus. Classification (NCBI taxonomy): domain Eukaryota; kingdom Metazoa; phylum Chordata; class Mammalia; order Primates; family Lorisidae; genus Loris; species Loris lydekkerianus. Next base: position 14,409 of record CAUYPK010142809.1, read on the forward strand.
ACCCAACCAGAATGCACCTTAATAAATAAGAGAAACTCTAACAGACATGAGCAAATTGATTTCCTCCAGCTCCATAACAGTTGGAGATTTTAACATCCTATGGCAGTGTTGGATAGATCCTTCAAGGTGAAGCTGGGCAAATAAATTTTAGATTTAAACCTAACCATCCAACATGTGGATTTAGCAGACATCTACAGAACATTTCATCCCAACAAAACTAAATACACATATTTCTCATCAACCCACGGAACATACACCAAAATGGATCACATCTTAGGTCACAAGTCTAACCTCAGTAAATTTAAATGAATAGAAATTATTCCTTGCATCTTCTTGGAACACCATGGAATAAAAGTTGAACTCAGTAACAACAGGAATCTGCATAACCATACAAAAACATGGAAGTTAAATATCCTGAATGATAACTGGGTCATAGATGAGATTAAGAAGGAAATTGCCAAATTTTTTAACAAAATGACAATGAAGACACGAATTATCAGAACCTCTGGGATACTGCAAAGGCAGTCCTAAGAGAGAAATTTAGCACTACAAGCCTTCCTCAAGACAATGGAAAGAGAGGAAGTTAACAACTTAAAGGGACATCTCAAGCAACTAGAAAAGGAAGAACATTCCAACCCTTTATATTACCAACAATAGTCAAGTTGAAAAAAAAGTTAAGGACTCTATCCCATTCACAGTAGTACCAAAGAAGATGAAATATTTGGGAGTTTATCTAAGAAAGGATGTGAAAGATCTCTATAAAGAGAACTATGAAAAGCTAAGAAAAGAAATAGCTGAAACTGTTAACAAAATGAAATACATAACATGCTCATGTCTGGGAATTATAAACATTGTTAAAATGTCCATATTACCCAAAGCAATATACAATTTTAATGCAATCCCTATTAAAGCTCCACTGTCATACTTTAAAGATCTTGAAAAAAAAATACTTCGTTTTATATGGAATCAGAAAAACAACCTCGAATAGCCAGAAATAAAAACAAAACAGGAGGAATCACACTAACGGACCTCAGACTATACTATAAATCGATAGTGATCAAAACAGCATGGTACTGGCACAAAAACAGAGACGTAAGGAACACAAAATATGTATTAACGCAAATTTTCTTGTGTATTCAAAACATGTGCTCTTTCAAAGTAGGTATTATATAGCCAACAATCATGTCCAAAAAAAAAAAAAAAGAAAGAAAAACAGAGAGGTAGATGTCTGGAACAGAATAGAGAACCAAGAGATGAACCCAGCTACTTACCGTTAGTTGATCTTTGACAAGCCAATTAAAAACATTCAGTGGGAAAAAGATTCCCTATTTAACAAATGGTGCTGGGTGAACTGGCTGGCAACCTGTAGAAGACTGAAACTGGACCCACACCTTTCACCATTAACTAAGATAGATTCTCACTAAATTAAAGATTTAAACTTAAGACATGAAACTATAAAAATACTAGAAGAGAGTGCAGGGAAAACTCTTGAAGAAATCGGTCTGGGTATTTTATGAGGAAGACCACCCCGGAAATTGAAGCAGTTTCAATAATACACTACTGGGACCTGATCAAACTAAAAAGCTTCTGCACAGCTAAGAATACAGTAAGTAAAGCAAGCAGACAGCCCTCAGAATGGGAGAAGATATTTGCAGGTTATGTCTCCGACAAAGGTTTAATAACCAGAATCCACAGAGAACTCAAACATATAAGCAAGAAAAGAACAAGTGTTCCCATTGCAGGCTGGGCAAGGGATTTGAAGAGAAACTTCTCTGAAGAAGACAGGCGCACGGCCTACAGACATATGAAAAAATGCTCATCATCCTTAATCATCAGAGAAATGCAAATCAAAACAACTTTGAGATATCACCTAACTCCACCAAGATTAGCCCATATCACAAAATCCAAAGACCAGAGATGTTGGCATGAATGTGGAAAAAAGAAAACACTTCTACACTGCTGGTGGGAATGCAAATTAATACATTCCTTTTGGAAAGATGCTTGGAGAACACTAAAAATAGATCTGCCATTCAATCCTATAATTCCTCTATTAAGAGGGTATATAACCAGAAGGCCAAAAATCACATTATAACAAAGATATTTGTACCAGAATGTTTATTGCAGCCAAATTCATAATTGCTAAGTCAAGGAAAAAGCCCAAGTGCCCATCAACCCACAAATGGATTAATAAATTGTGGTATATGTACACCATGGAATATTATGCAGCCTTAAAGAAAGATGGAGACTTTACCTCTTTCATGTTTACATGGATAGAGCTGGAACATATTCTTTTTAGTAAAGTATCTCAAGAATGGAAGAAAAAGTATCCAATGTA